>APFE031379069.1:25704-61206 GCA_000404065.3 Pinus taeda
TGCAATTAGGGTTAGTGGACAGATTTATGAATTTGGTAATGTGGTGATGATTCTTGATTATTTTATGAAATATCTAATGAAATTTTTCACTAAGTCTACTTTCTTTGAACATAGTGATTAAAGTTTGATTACATGCTTTTTCCCTTATGCAAAGCAGATTAGGATTTCTTACTTTTATTTATGCTTCTTAATCTAGGATTTTCAATTTCAAGCATTGTTATTCCATTACATAGACTGGGTTTCCTTTATATGCAACATTTACATTCTAAAAATAGGTTATTGTTTACATTTATGCAAGTAATGTAGCCTTTACATATCTTCAAATAAGGTTAGCATTTACTTTTGAGAAAGTAGCATTTCCATTCCTTTGCAAATAGAGTAATATTTTGATTTCTACAAGTAGAATAGAACTTTCCTTTCATGCAATTTATTTCCTTCCCAATATAGAATTAGTTGATAGATTGGTCTTTGTGTGCCTTGGTCTGGTCCATTGCTTGAAATTAATATGACTAGAGATTAGAATATTGTTCATATAACACTACCACCTCTTAAGTTTGTACAAAATCTAGGTTGATAATTAAAGTTGGTAGCCTTTGGATTTGCAACACTCTTGTTGCAATGCTAAGGCTTGTCAATTTTTGGCACTATTGTCGGTGAGGTGTTCAAGTAGGTGGTTTTTGTGCTTAAAACTTTCTTTTTTTTTCACCTTCAATTTTCTTTGCATCACATTGTTTTATTTGAAAAATTAAAAAAAAAAAAAGGGAAAAACACAAAAAGCAAAAATTATTTCATACCTCGTAGGAGTAGGGATAATCAAGGGATATTCCTACCCAAAACCCCCACCCCTTCTAGAAGTCAACCATCACTATCTTTGGTGGCTATGAGCATCCTATTATGACCATAGAAGAGTTGGGGAATCCTTTAGGTAAGCAGCCAAAATATTTGAAGAACCCATAAGGGAGGAAGAACGTGTATCACCTACCCAAAAAATGGCTTAAAATACGTGCATCGAGTTCTTTCATATCCGAGAAACCAATGGGGAGGCCAGGATGAAGAAGAAAATACCCAATTCTCTCCCTCACTTCCATGGCCTAGCCTCCAGAGACCTTGACACATTCATTTTTGATTTCTTTTAGTCTGTAGAACCTATGCTTATCCTTCTGATGAACAAAATTTGAAGTTGTTTGCTTCCACCCTCAACGATGCAATCTTACACTAGTTCATGAGCCTACCTAGAGGCAAAATTGCTACCTAGGCACAAATGCATCAAACCTTTAATCATAAATATAGGGATTACTTCAGCTCTAGGGAGACAAAAGAGGAGATCTTTAGGATGACCCTTGGGTTAGATGAGTCTTTACAATATTATGAGGAAAGGTTCCAACTCAACTATAGAACGACTAATTATACACTTGACCCTGAGTCACTAAAGCTTGTACTCCTCTGAGGGGTTAGGGAGGATGTAATGGAGACTCTTAATATGTTATCTGGTGGAGATATTTACCAATGGCCTATGAATACATTAAGAAAATATTTAAGAATCATTCTACAGTTGGAAGGAAGATGGGTAGGTCCAGTCAAGGCCTGGTCAACTCTTCTCCCTCCACCTCAACTATTAAACATGAGATAGGGAGTATGCTAGAAGACTTCAAGAGTGATATTTTGTACACTATTTCCTTACATATGGATATTATGAAAATTAAAAGGAATAAAGAGGAGGAAGAAAGGGCACTAGCTAGCTTTTTCCCTAGATGCACCAAGAAGCACTCCAGAAATGAGTGTCCACTGAATGCCATAGAGGTCTGCTCTATTTGTCAGGAGAACCATGCAATAAAAAATGTCTCTCTTTTCCATGCTTGAAGGCTATATACCAAGGGGTAGAGAATGGATCAGAATAGCTTTTCTTTGTTGAAAATGCAACAAGAAAATCCTAATTTAATTTCATCCTTGAATTAAATTAGGAATAAAATTGTAATTCCACATCACATGGCAACTTGTATTAGTTAACTAAGTTAGCTTGACTTATTTGGCTCAGTTAATTTGAGTTGAGGGTCTAACTTAAGTCATGTAGAGCATCTCCTACATTATAGGAGCCCTGGTTGAGTTTATTTTGAGGTGTAATGAATTAATTCAAATTAACTGCGTTAAAATTAGTTAAACTAGTTCCAACTGTTGGAGGAACTAGCAGGAGGTCTAGTAGTGTGGTTCTACCTACAGTGATCAATCGGTAAATTGATGATTCACTCATAAATAACTCATGCATGTCATATATGAGAGTTACCTAGTTGAGATTGGTGTTTAGGGTCAATGTACTATCAGTTTTATAATCATATGAATTGTAAGGTGGTGCATGCAGTTGGAGGAACATCTATGATGATTGCGCAATTCCAACTGAGTAATTTCCCCAATTATTAGGGGGCTAATTCCAAAGGAAACAATGAAAGGAAACAGGGACTTGGGCAAGAGATAAATTGGTTAAGTATTGGCCTAGGCTTGTCTAGGATTTTGTGAGACATACAGAGATAGTGCAGAAGTTGCCCGGGCTTGAGAAAAGCATTATAATATTCTCATGTTTTTTGACTAATGAAATATACAAATAGGAGTTTTTAGCTATGGATTTCCCTAGGAATTCACTATTTAATTATGGTGATTGAATTACTTCTCTTGTATTCTTCGTGATCGTTTAATTTTTTCCGCTGATGAGTAGAGTAGATTCAACTATATTGTTTTAGTAAATTACAATTAGTGGTTTGAACCTACAAGGAATTTCTACATGGTATCAGAGAAAAAATTACTCTAGAAGAGGATAATACAAGTTTGTCTTTTGCAGGTGAAATCAAATTTGCAGTATCATACTTCAGATCCAGCAAAATTTCATTCTATAGATTGAGACTCGAGTATGCCCTTGAGGGTAGTTCAAACTATATTGCTTGGATGGATAGGATGGAGGCAGTGTTGGAAGACAACAGGCTTAAGGAATTCATAGACAGTGATATTCCTAAACCTACAACAGTTGATGCTCAAGATCTGGCGGAGTGGAGAAAATGTTTTGCAAAGGCGAGAAGGATTATCCTAGAAGGAGTTTGAGACCATATCGTCTCAAACCTCCATGGCAAGGAGACTCCATATGCAATGTGGAAGGCTTTGACATACCTATTTCAAAACAGTAGTGACCACAGGAAGCTGGCACTAAAGGACAAGCTCATAAAAATCAATATGGAGAAGAGTGACACAATACCAAAGTACTTGAAAAAGTTCACCCAATGTTGGGATGAGCTTGGAAGTGTTGGTGTTATAGTTGTTGAAGATAATCTAGTCAACCTAGAACTTATAGGCCTTCCCAAGATCTGGCACATCTACCGAGACTCAATAAATGGGAGGGAGATGCTACCAAAGTGTGAGCATTTGTAGTCTGACTTGATGCAAGAAGATATTCGGCAGAACACCAGAGATGGATCCTCATCCAAGCATGATGATGAGGAGAAATGTGCCTAAGCTAGAAAGGCAAAGAAAGGGAAAGGGAAGTCAACCCATTCCAAATCAGATGCCAGTCAAGGTGACAAGAAGAAGGACTTGTCAAAGATTAAATGTTTTCAATGTCATGAAATAGAACATCATGCCATGAAGTGTCTCCACAAGAAGGCCAACAAGAAGCCCTCAAGAGGAGCGACATATGAGGTTCTTACTTCAAAATTTGAGATGGATTTCACCTCATTTCTTGCATGGTGGTATTGATGATGAGTAATGTGTAGTATCTGGATAGTGGGGCCTCATTCCATATGAATGAAAACAAATAATTATTCAGTGACTTGGAGGAGAAGGACCTCCAAATGCACATCGAAATGGGATATGGTGGAAGCTATAGTGCGATCGTCAATGGTACTATTACTTTTCATAGGGAGTTTGGTTCTCTTCTCACACTAAAATATGCCATGTATGTTCTGGGTTCGAAGAAGAATTTGGTTTCAGTTTCCATGTTGGAGGACCGTTGCTACGATGTGATATTTAGCAAAGGAAAGTATTTCCTTCATCACATAGCCTCAGAACAAGTGAAGCAGATCGAGGTTCCAGTGAAGAACCTATACAAATTGGATGTAGAATATTGTGCTTATTTGAGCACAAAAGAAGAGAAGGTGCAGATTCGAGACATTGATGATTTGTGGCATATAATATTGGCTCACTTACACCATAGAGATTTGAAGATCATGTAGCAGATTTCTATAGGACTTCCCAAGGGTAGACTAGAGCAAAGAGATACATGCAAAGGGTGTACGTTGGGGAAGTAGACCAAAGATGCATTTCATATAAGGATAGTTGAGCGTAAGCGATCCTTGAAAGAGTTCACTCAGTTGTGTGTGGACGTTCTCAATAGCCTCTATGGCCAAGCATAGGTATTATGTAATATTTGTTGATGATTTCTCTCTTAAGTGATGGATTATCTTCATGAAAAAGAAAGATTGGATGTTCTCTAAATTTCGTGAATTTAAAGAACTTGTTGATAAAAACACTATCAGGAAATTTAAATCTATCAGGAGTGACAACAATGGAAAATGTATCAAATGAATTCAAGAACTTTTGTGCATGAGAAGGCATTCAAAGGGAGTTAATAGCACCCCATAAACCACAACAGATTGGGGTGGCTTAAAGGAAGAATATAAGTATTGCAGGAGTTGCACGAGAAATGTTACATGATCAGGGCCTATCGTTATACTTGTGGGTTGAAGCATGCAACACAACTGTATATGTGCAGAATAGGAGTCCTCATTGGATTCTCGGGATGAGGACACTAGAAGAAGCATTTTCAAGGAAGAAATCAAATGTGGATCACTTCAAGATATTTGGTTCATTAGTTTACTATCATGTTACCAAGGATGCAAGGAAAAATATAGAACCAATAGCTGGCTTGGGAATATTTGTGGGGTACAATTACACACCTCACAACTATCGGGTGTACCTGGCATCTCATAGGATGAAAATTATTAATAGAGGTGAAGTTTGATTAAGAGAAGGCCATGAGATGTTACCTTGGGATGATGTGTAGTAGCCACATGCAGAGGACCAGAGAGTGGAAGAACCCGCTCATGCAGAGACTTCCAGAGATGGGAGGAAGTGCACCATAGAGGCTAAAATATTGATGCATGATGTTAGAGAGAATGTGGGAGTGCCCACATCATAGCATAGGTGTCACCAGATCAATACACTGGCTACATGGATCTACTGAGAGAGAGTGTAGAGATTTAGCCATCCTCATTCGAGGAAGTAGTGCAACAACCAATATGGGTTGGTGCCATGGTAGAGGAGTATGACTCCATTATAAAAAATAGTGTTTGGGAAGTGGTGCCAAGACCAACAGACAAGTTAGTGGGGAGTTTCAGATGATTTTACAAGCTAAAGAAAGTAGCGGATGGGAGTGTGGAGAAACAAAAGGCTAGATTTGTGGCCAAAGGGTTCTCTCACATGGAGGGAATTGATTACGAGGAGATATTTGCTCCAGTAGCAAGGTAATCTTCAATCAGATCTATTCTAGCACTTTTAGCGTAGATGGGATGGAAGATACATCATATTGGATATGAAGACAAAATTCCTCAATGGTGTGATTGAGGAATATGTGTACATTGAGGAACCAAAAGGATTTGAGACCTTCAATAGAGAGTTTCATGTGTGCAGACTCAAGTGAGTGTTGTATGAATCGAAACAAGCACCGCGTTCTTGGTACACAAGATTGATAGCTATTTCACCAAGTTGGGATTCACCAAAAGTGAAGTAGATGCAAACATTTACCATATTGTGGTTGAAGGTATATGTTTTATTATAGTATTATATGTTGATGATTTAATTCTAACAAGTGAAGAGAAGTTGGTAAAATCTCGCAAAGAAGATCTTGCAAGAGAATTTGTGATGAAGGATCTGGGGCTCATGCATTATTTCCTTTCTATGGAAGCATGACAAGAAGATGAGGAATTGTTTTTCTCTCAGGGCAAGTATGACAACGAGATATTGAAGAAGTTCCACATGGAGAGAGGCAAACCCATGGAGACTCCTCTAGTAGGAAATTGGAGGAAGGAAGATGCTACTTCAGGTGAAGTAGTGTAGGCTACTATTTATAGGAAACTTGTGGGTCCACTTATGTATTTGGTGAACACACGATCAGACATATGTTTTGTAGTTAACTAGTTTAGTCAAGCAATGGTTAAGCCAACCAAAATCTATTGGAAGGAAGCTAAAAATGTGTTGATATACCTCACAGGCACCACTTAGTTTTGTATTTGGTACAAATGGATAGAGGGAGAGAAGCTTCAAGGCTTCAGAGATGTATATTTGGAAAGGCATCCATCCAGAAGGAAGAGCACATGAGGGGGAACCTTTAGTATTGAGTCAGCATTAGTTTCTTGGTACATCAAGAAGTAAATATCAGTTGTACCCGGTTTGGAAGAAGCAGAGTACATGGTTGTTATTCAAGCAACTTGTGAGGCTATCTAGATGAGGAAGATCCTTGTTGGCTTATTTTTTTAACACAAGGAAATAGGGACTTAGGAAAGTGATAAATTGGTTAATTATTGGCCCGCGCTTGTCTAGGAAGTTGTGAGAGAGATAGAGATAGTGAAGAGGTTGCTCGGGCTTGAGAAAAGCATTGTAATATTCATATTTTTTTACTAATGTAGTATACAGATAATAGGGGTTTTTTAGTTTTGTCTTTCCCAACAAAATCATTGTATAATTTGTTTATTTAATTATTTCTCTTGTATGCTTCATGGTTTCATGATCGTTTAATTGTTTTCTCTGATGAATAGAGTAGATTCAAATCTATTGTTTTAGTAAATTACAATTAGCAGTTTGAATCTACAAGGAATTTCTACATGCTTCATCAATCGAAGGAGGCCACATGGTCCTTGTCCACACTAGCAAGTCATGAAGGGTGCACACTATCCTTCTTTCAATCCAAACCATAATGCACTCTTCTAGCCTTGGCATCCTTTGGCTCACTCATATTGGTACAAGCATTCTCCTTGGTCTTATACTCCTCAGTATCCTTCTCAACCTATCAATCCACCCTTCCATCCGTACCAACCTCAACCTCCTCAATGGCACAACCCTTCACATGGATTATAAAAAATCCTTATATATAATCATATGCTAAAATAATTGACTTGAATCTACTCTACTCGTAAGCATAAACAATAAGCAATCAATGAAATAATGAAGCATAAAAGAGAAAGAATTCAATACAACATAACAAAATAATTTTATGGGGAAATCCATAGCTAAAAACCCCTACTATCTGTATATTGCATTAATTAGAAAATATGAGAATATTACAATGCTATTCCCAAGCCCAAGCAATCTCTTGACTATCTCAATCTATCTCACTACGAACCTATGCACAAGCTTCTCTTGGCACACCTTTCTCTCACAAGCTCCACGCAAAAACTTGTGCTTCCTATTTCTTGGTCTCACCAACCCGTGCTCACCAAAAAAATGATTAAACTTGTGCCTTCATTCCTCCTTTTAAATGAAATTCAAATGGCTAAAATTAGTCAGTTTTGTAATTGAGGAATGGTTTATTTTATGTCTTATTCTGATTGCATGCACCATCTGTTTAATTTATATGATTTTACAATTGATAGTGCACTGTCTGTGAACTCCAATATCAATTGGGTCTTTCTCTGATATGACATGCATGATTTAATTATGAGTGAATCTCTAGTTTACTGGTTGAGCAGTGTTAGTTACACCCCACTACCAGATCTCCCACTAATTCCTCCATCAATTGGAACTAGTTTAACTAAATTTAACTCAGTTAAACTGAATTAAATTATTACAACTCAAAATAACTCAACTTGAGCCCCTAATATTTAGGAACCACTCTACATGACTCTAGATAGACTCCCAACTCGAATTAACTGAGGCAACTATGTAAAATTAACTTAGTTAACTATTACAAGTTGCTATGAGAATTACAATTACAATTTAATTCCAATTTAATTCAAGGAAAATATTAAATTAGTATTTTCTTTCTTGATTCCATTTTTAACATTTCTTGTTGTAATTTTCAACACTCCCTCTCAACAAGAACGGAATTCAACTCTAGATTTTTCAAGTACCTTTGGAATGTTCTGCATGCAGATCTTGTCACTATTGTTGTTGTTACTGCAATGTTTGGAACCAAAAAGAATCCAAACAAAATAAACTGAATCAACTATGTTTGTAACTGTCTACTGGGAAAAATTGTGATGTTGCTAACTCTGCTATTGAGCCTCCTGCTTTGCTTTCAACACTATTCTGCACTCCTCATTATCTGACTAACATTGATCCTCCTTCTATTGAATACTATGGGCCTCTATAGCAAGGTAATGATCCATGAGACAAAAAAAGTGCTCAATGGATCCTGCCCAAATTTCTGCAACTCTTGTGACTATTTCTTAACATTGCCCCACCTCTCACCTGGAGAAATGGCTAAATGTGCTCCCTCTACCCACTTCGTTCAAATTTCCCCATACTATAGGTTTCTTCTTGAGTGGATGTCTACACTCAGCCTCCTCTCTACTTCTCAAATTGTGGTTGCTCCACAACTTGTTGAGGCTACTTCTGAGGTTGCATATAAGGGTGCATGTTGAGAGGTAATTCATGCCCCCTATCAACCACTAAGTCTCTAACCTTTGCCTTGCTCCTCAAGGATATGCATGCATCTTGTACCTCAAGTTCATACATGTTCTTGACTCACACATCGATATATTTCACCCATCCCATGGCGACGAGTCTAAGGAAAACCTTTCCTTTGCTAAAAATCACATCCTATCCATGGTCTTCCAATATTGTGACAGAAACAAGGTTCATCCTTAGTCTTGGAATATACATCACATTTGTGAGTCTGAGAGGGGAGCCAGACTCCCTCTAAAAAGTAACAGTACCAATGTTGGTCGCGCTATAGCTCCCATCATCTCCAAACTCTATGTTCTGCTTGAGTTCTTTCTCCTCCAAGTCATTGAAGGCATCTCTATTCCCTGTCATATGGAATGAGGCACCGCTATTGAGATACCACGTGCTTCAGATTGCAGTGATTTCCATGCATATAATGAGAAGAAAATCAAGTTCAAATTGTGAAGCTAGAGATTTACCTGTTGTTGCTACTACATGCTCCTTCTTACTTGCTTTCTTCTGTGACAATTTTTTGGCATAGTGCCTGAACTCATGACAATGAAAACACTTGATGTTCGACAAGTCCTTATTCTTGATGCCCTCTTCACCTTGGGGGTTCTTTCACTTTGATTTCTTTTCTTTGCTGACTAATGCAAAGTCCTCTTCCACTTCTTTGGATGAGGTCCCATCTCTGGTGTTCGGCTGAATCTCATCTTGTACCAAGTCAGACCACAACTACTCCCATTATGGTGATTATCCCTCCCATTAACCGAGTCGTAGTAGTTGTTCCAACTCTTGGGAAGGATTAGAAGTGCTAGGCTCACCAGATCGTCTTTAGCAATTATCACACCGACACTTATGAGCACATCCCAAAATTGGGTGATCTTGGTCAAGTACTTCGGTATTGTGTCGCCCTTCTCCATCTTGATTTTTATGAGCTTATCCTTCAGTTCTAACTTCCTATGGTCATTGTTGTTTTAAAATAGGTCTATCAAGGCCTTCTACATTGCAAATGGATTCTCCTTACTGTGGATCTTCGAAACAATATGATCTCAAACTCCTTCTAGGATAATCCTTCTTGCCTTTGCCACACACTTTCTCCACTTTGTGTGGCACCCGATGTTGATCATGTTACTGCTTGTACTTGGCATTTGATTTCTCCAGAATGTCATGGAATTGCTGGCGAATATTTTGGATGTGCTCAATGAAGTTGTTTGCCTTATCTGTTTCAGACTGGACATGAGCTGAATCTGCGTGACTAGTTGCAAATGGCATGTCCACATCAATGGGACATAATGGCTGGAATCCCAAGCCCACCTGAAAAGGGCTGTGGCCAGTTGAGCTGTGGAGAACCTGATTGTAGCTGTGCTAAAAATAGGGGAGGCTCTCATCCCATGTGCGTGGATGCTTTGAGTTGTACATGTGCAAAATGTGTACAATCATCCTGTTGACAACCTTTGTCTGGCCATCAGTTTGAGGATGGAAGGCTGTGGAATTAGTGAGTTTGGTGTCCAACATCGACTAGAGACTAGATCAAAATGTACTGAGGAACCTGCTATCCCGATCTGAGATGATAAACTATGGGATCCCAAATTGCACCCACACTCGTTTAAAGAAGAGTTTAGTAATGGCTTCTACTGTGATATTCTTCTTGTAGGTTGCCATAATGGCCATCTTCGAGAACCTGTTGACAACCACAAAAACATAGTCGTTTCCATGCTTAGTGGAAGGAAGTATTGACATGTAATCCATGGAGATGGATTCCCAAGGTCGACTAGGGGTACGCAGCGGGGTATAGAGGCCTTGCTTCTTGATTGTCGGTTTGGCAATGGCATAGGCAGTGCATGATTTGATGTACTTCCCGACATCCTGTCGAAGATTCAGCCAGTAGAAATACTTCTATAGTACTGCCACCGTATTCTCGACTCCGAAATGCCTAGCAGTCTGATTGTAGTGTGCTTCCTAAATCATCTTGGCACACTTGCTTGAAGGAACACAAAGGTGACCTAGGTGGCATAACAAGGCATCCTAGAGGTGAAAATCTGGAACATGCCGACCCTCCAAAAGTGTCTGGTATGTGTGACCAAAGTCTAGGTCACTTTTGTAGAGAAGTGGCCAATCAAAAGTCTCGTGCCCACAAGAGTTGATCACGGTGGTTAATGACATGATCGGTGGTCGACTGAGGCAATCTGCAGCAGTATTGGTGCTCCCCTTCTTATACTTGATATTCAAATGGAACTGTTGCAGGTATGTGGACCACTTTTGATGGCAATCATTCTATAATTTCCCTTCAATTTGTATGAACTGGAGGGGTCGGTGGTCTGTGTGGATGACCGTTTCCTTCCCAAAAATGTAATTTTTTCATTGTTAGCAGGCCTGCACAATGGAATACATCTCTTTGTCATAAGTGGGATATTTCCGGATTGTGTCTAAAAGTGTCTCACTGTGATATGCCATTGGATTCCTGTGTTGAGTAAGGACTGCCCCAATAGCATAGTGAGAGGCATCTATCTTGACCTCAAATGGTTGTTGCAAGTTTGGCAACGCGAGCACTGCGCCGAGCAGAGGCAGTCTTTCAACTTTGTGAATGCCTTCTGTTGAGATTCAGACCAAAAGAATTTTTCTTTCGCTCCTCCCTTGGTGAATTGACTCAAGGGCCAAGTGATATGAGAAAATCCCAACATGAACCTACGGTAGAAGTTGGCAAGACCTAGAAAGCTGTGAAGCTCTGTTGGAGTGGTTGGAGAGGGCCAATCCTGAATGACTTGGATCTTGGCTAGATCCACATGCACTCCCTATTCATCAATAATGTATCCCAGATACTGAACCTAGGTCATGCCAAAAGTGCATTTCTCCAAATTGGTACATAACTTGTGTTGCCACAGTGTTTAGAGAACCTGTCGGATGTGTTGGAGGTGCTCTTTCCAAATTTGGCTGAAGATCAGGATGTCATCCAAGTATATCATTACAAATGAGTTGGTGAATGGCCGCAAGATGTCATTCGTTAGCCTCATGAAGGTTGCAGGAGCATTCATCAATCCGAAAGGCATAACCAACCATTCGAAAAGGCCCTCCTTGGCTTTGAAGGCAGTCTTCCATACATTGGAGGGTTCGATTGGTACCTAGTGATATCCTGACTTCAAATCGATCTTGCTGAAATATTTTTCCCCCTTCAGTTGGTTTAGGAGGTCATCAATCCATGGGATCAAGTACCTATTATGGAAAGTGATCTTGTTCAACACCCAAGAGTCAATACATAGTCTCCAAGTCCCATCCTTCTTCTGTACCAACACGATCGAGCTCCCACAGGGCAATGAACTTGGATGGATGTGACCTTTCTGCAGCAACTCCTGAATCTGCCTCTTGATTTCATCGTTCTACATAATGGAGCACCGATAGATTGGTCCATTAGGCAACGATGCACTTGGGGTCAGATCGATGGAGTGCTTGACCTGACAGTGTAGAGGAACCCCTGCGGGGGAGGTGAAGATGTACTCATACTCCTCCACAACCTTATCCATCTATAGTTGTCGTGCGAAGGGGCCCCATTTGGAGGTCGTGGGCTTCATCTTCTTCTTTCCTTGAGGGCATATCATCAGGAGAACAAATTTCCCAGTTTTGGAAATGAGCTTACTGCATTGTTTTGCAGTAACCAAAGAGATGGCGGTAGGTGGTGCTACCTCCGGTATCCTATAAACTTATTTCCCAAAGTAATAATAATAGCACGAGGCCTTGATTCATACACAACATGTCACTTCCACAAGTATGGTTGTCCTAATAATACATCACAAACTTCAAGGGGAGCAATGTCACACAATAGCTCATCCATGAAGGGCTTGATGTTGTATGGAAGGCGACACTGCTGGCTCACGTGAAGATCCCGTCCTTGGTGAACCCACTCGATGGTGTAAAGTTGTGGATGTGCTGTGGTTGGTAAGCCCAGCCACTTCACGACCTCTGCTGAAATGAGGTTCTTTTGGCTCCTGCTATCGACAGTAAACTATAGCGGGGATCCCTTTACCCACATCTGGGAGTGGAAGAGACGGTCCTCCTCCTTTGGATCTTTGGGTTCCTCCTTCTGGATCTTCGTGGTGGCAATGGTGGCATTGGGCTTCGCATCGATAGTCTGCTTCCCTTTGTCATTCCCCTTGTCAGGTTCTGACTCAGAGTTGGAACATGCATATGATTTTGAAACCTTTAGCTCAACCACTAGTGATTGCTTGGCCCAACACTCACTTGTGTTGTGAGTGGAGCTCTTATGGAACTCACACCATTTTCCTGTATCCTTTTTCGGCATCGTGGTGCTATTCTTTTCTTGCAGCTTTGGCGGGTTGTCTTGGTCCACCCCGCCTTGGCTTTGTCCTTTGTTCTACAGTTTGAGGGCACCTTTCCCTTGCTTCAGATTTGCAGATCCAAAGTCTTGCTTCTTCTGTTTAAACTTTTGCTCGGCCTTGACGACATATTGGTATGTTGTGCCGAGTGAGGATATGTTTAGGAATTCTATTTCTTCCTGGATGTACTTATGCAAGCAGCCACATATTTGAGTATCAAAAGCTGCTCCAAATCCTTGATACCCAACTTTGTGCGAAGGGTATGGAAAATATTGGTAAACTTCAGCACGTCTTGGTCCCTTCCCTGCTACAGTGTGGTCCACTTTATGTATTGATCCTCATAGATTATGACAGGGTATTACTACTCCTTGATGGCATTCTGGAATGAATTCCAGGTGGGTGTAGCTGAAAATAGTGAGCTGGTACTTTCATCCTTCTGCTTGCAATAGGTTTCCCACTAGTCCTTGACGTGGGGGGCTCCTTTGAAAAGAGTGAAAATAATCTCTTCCCGACTGGAAAAATCACGAATAGAAAAATAACGCTCTAGTAGATTTAACCATCTATCGACGACATTTGCATCTATCTGACCCTCGAATATGGGGATTTCAAAATTGACTTGTACCTTAAACGGTGTGGCGTTTCCAAAGTAGCTATGGGAAGCTGATGCGTCGGCCCTGGGTAGCCACTGAAGGATCTGGGCAAAGTTGTCCATCATCGTGTTCCTTTGTTGCTTGAGGGCTTCTTCGAGCAAGATTTTGATAGGATCTCCTGCTCCCTCATCTTTCTTTTCATTCGCCATGGGAGGCCATTAGGTTTTTCGAGGTTGGTCTTGCAAAGGTTCGACCAGTTCAAGCCTTAACTCCTTATATCCCGACCTCGTTGGGAACATGCAAAAAAAAACAGAGAAAAAGAAGACCGCTTTGATACCACTGATCCAGATTTAAACAGGAACACAACAAATTACAGAGATAACCATAAACACAAAGATGTAGTGGAAATAAATAGCTAGGGTGATTGTAGCTTATCTCTGAGAAGAAATGTGGTGGCTACATGCCTCTGAACTGTGTTACAATGAGGCTCAAAGTTCTATTTATTGTTGAGAAACAATGGAAAACCCTAAACATCCAAAAAACCAACCCTAGAAGATGAAACGCCAAACTGTGGGCCCTGTTTGGGTAAATTGGTACATCAACTTCCCGGGGTCATAACTTTGGCATACGACCTCCGTTTGACACGTACAATATCTCGTTAGAAAGATCTATCTGAGAACTACAACTTTTGGAAGAGAAACATCGGTCCATGTACCCATGTTGCTCCTAGTGTTTCCAAAAAAACATCATTTAGGGCCTCAAAACAGCTCCGAAAGTTTAGGACCCGAAAAACTGTTAAAAATAGTAAACTATGCTACAATTAAGGAAACTGAAAAGTTGAAAGAAGCAATGGTGGGGGTCCAAGTGGACTTGGTAGGTGGCCACCAATATCCACCCGGATCATGGAGTTATCATTTCTTTTACCTAAATGGGTAGGCATTAGGTGACATATTGATATGATGTTTCATAATGGTAGGAATGATACCTAACATTTCAAAATATGACCTTGCAAAGATGTACCTATATTCTTGAAATAGGTCTTTGTAAGAAGAAACTTCTTTAGGGGAACAAGTTGCCCTCATAAGATTTATTCTGGAGTAGCATGATCTAGATTATCCATAGTATTATGTTCATTCTGTCGATGTTTCGAATCCCAAAGGGGGTCCATCATCAGGACCAAAGTTGATAGAATATGAATGATAGTTTCTTCATATTCTATCATTCATATTCTATCAATTTTGGTCGTGATGATGGACCCCCTTTGGGGTTCGAAACTTCAATAGAATGAACATAATATTGTGGATAATCTGGATCATGCTACAAAAAACTACCACAAAAGCTTAAAGTCTAAGATTTATTCTATTTTACCAGGTTTGGTGGAGATATCTACCTTGACTATAGGTGATATATTGGACATGTTCCCTTCCTCAAATGCGTGAGGAGCAAGGATGGGGTTCTTGAACAAATCTATCTATCTTGGTGGCATAAAATCTTTGGTATCTGCTACAAAAATTTGATGGCTTGGTGCTTCAATATATGAAAATATTTTTCTAGTAGGAAGAAAAAGCGGTGATGCATGGAATCCTAAGGGTATTTTGGTTCCATCATAACCTCTAGGATATCCTAATCAGAATGAAAGAGGTTATAAAATGGTGATGGGGATAGTGAGAGGTCATGGAGTTGGGTTTAGCATCTTGAGGTGCCAGTTGATAAACATGAAAACAATTAAGCGGTTTCTATCATAGAACCCAATGATGTTGACAATGCATAAAATGAATGAGTCTAGGAAGTCATGGGTGGTGCATCCTTTGCAGTGGGTAGAGTGATCGCGACACCAAAGAACAATGAGAAAACGACATGAATCAATGTTCCTATGGACAAATATATGAATCAAATGTGGTGTTGGGTGTCATCTACATCGCGAGGTGGGAGTATCTTTTGGATGGTCACTTGATGGTGAGTGGGAGAAGGTTCTTGGAAAGGTGTCAAGGTTTTGGGAGCAAAGGATTCTTGCTCTCTAGGAGGAAGTTATGTAGGAATTGTATGGAGGGGGTGTCGTGCTATACTAAGTTGTCCAAATATTTGAAGAAGTGGAGAGGTGGCTAAGCTCTGAAAGGGGCTAGTACAAATATTCTAGGGATGTACTGCATTTAATGTTAGTCATGTGCCTATGTAGTAGATGGTCTGCATGGCAACATCTGCCATAACTTGTGATGACTATTGGTGACTTCATGAGATGGGGTGATTTTGGAGGTAATGTGCCACCTATCAATCATAACTTCAGTAATGGGAAGAGGGACCGAGGGCCATATGTCATATTGTTGCAATGTTGTCTATGCCTCTAGGAATTAGGGAAGGTATGCGAAATTCTATGAATGGTCGACTTCCGACAAATTGCAGAATCATTATGGCTGCACCTGGACTTGTTTGAGAAAACAAGTCGACGAATATGGACTACTGAGAGGAAAAAAACCCTAAGTACTTTTAAATATGGGCATTGGTTGATCAAATGTCTAGTTTTGTCACATAGGGAACATGTTTGGTTAGGTTGTGGTGAAGTTGACTTGGTTTCCTTCACCATCCTAATGGAGTCTAACATAGGGTATCTAGTTGAATGGCAATGAGTACAAGGGTGAACCATGCACAAATATTCTTCTACAAAGACACAAAAAATGGTCTGAGACACATTATCTGCAATAGGAATCGTGAGAAATGATGGTGTTATAATATTGGTATGATGGAATGCCACCAATACATCCCCATATTAAGGGAGATCGGGGAAATGGTGTGTGCAATGATTATGATATGCACAAATAGTGCATGGGTGGTTAGTGTGTAATCCCTTACTATGCAATGGGGTGGAATTATCTCTTGAAAGTGGAGATGGGGCCATAGGTGCATTTGGGGTGTGAAGGAGAGATTTTAATTCTTCCAATGTTGGACATTGCCTGGTAAGTTGTCCCATTGCATTACATAATGCTCATGGGGAAGACACCATGGGAAAAGAGTTAGCTGAGGTATCAACCTTCTTACCTTTATGTTTATCCCTTTTGGCGGAACTTTCTAGTGTTGATACAGGTATGACTGCTTGGGGTATGATATCTTGAGGGGTGTTCAAAGGAATCACTCCATTCGAAGTAATACCCGAACTTACTAACATGGCCTATGGGGAAAAATACAATATAGGTACTACGAGAGCTATGTTGGGAAATGTGAGATTTTCCATTACTTGGTGCGAGACGAAACCAGGTGGACGGTAGAAGAAAGGTGTTTGGATTATCATGTAAGGTGATGGGCCTCATTAATAGGTAAATAATAAGGCCCATCTAGACTTCCTTCAACCTATATTTACCTCTTTCCTTGCATTTAATGACATACTTTTACTATTATATGGTTATTAGGAGGACTAGAGGATGATTTTCATATCTCGTGGCCTAATGTGGCTAATGTGCAGGGAAAGAGTGCATTAGAGTGCATTTACTATGTAGGAATACATTGGAATGGAGCTATATAAGATGTAGGAGGATGGTATCCTGCATTTACTCACCCAAATCTTGACTTGCTCCCTACATTTACTCACTCCTAGTTCAGATATCCACTAGCAAGTGATGAACTTGAGGACTAAAAGGAACACGATCCATCTTTTTAGGAATTTTGGAGGGAAGCAACCTTCCTTCCAAGGAGGTTTCCTCTCAGTCACTTATATATAAATAAGCAATCCTGAGGGCTCAATAGGATTCAAACTTCTACATGAGAATAGAGACTATTAGGAGTTGAGAACTTGTTGTTTCCATTTCCATTCCTGATGTACTTGAGACCTATTTTGCATTAATGAAAAGTTTGTTTTTTATCCACAACTGAGCTTATTTTAGAGGGTTGAGTCCTCTTTTGTTATGACCCAACCCATAGGCAAGCAAAACAATATATAGTTTCCTTCTTTTGCAGTAGTTAGGTCTTTGATTTTCCTCCTTTTACATACTTTGTTTTTTGCACATGTAGTTATCGATCTAGTAGTATTTTTTGAGCTTGGAGAGAATCATATCTTATGGATTTACTTGTGCATGCTTCAATTTAGATTTTTTTATTTTTATTTATATTTTTATTTTTTTTAATGCAGTAGATAGATATCAGATAAAATTAAACTTTCCCTTTCCTGGTTATTTCCATTTTCTGCAATTGGGTTATTAGTTTAGCACTCTTTTCAGGCTACAAAAAAATAACTTATCTAGTGTGGAGGTACTAATATTGTTTTGTAGGGTTGGAATTTTCATTTCCACACCTCTTTCCTCTCACCTCACGGCTCTCCCAAACCACTATCCGCTGAAAACACATTTATGTGTTATTGAAGGCCACCATGTGCATTGGTTTTTTGTGCAAGATGGGCCCTTGAATGGTAATATGATTTGAAAGGGCCTCACACAACCTTCATTTACCCTCCACAACTTTTCATTACCTTTAGATTTCCTTTACTCCCTTATAATTCTCACGAATCCAATCCTCCAGAAAAATAAGGCAATCCTGTAGCATCCTATCACAATCTTGTAGCACCATGTAAACTTGGCCAAGATTTCTCCTACATATTTTTTATATTCATCCTAGCCTTGAATAATGTCCCCTATAATCTGAAACAATGATTAAGAGAGACCAAAGACCACTTAGTGCTTTCCTTTCATCCACTACAATACATTTATGCAATTAGGGTTAGTGGACAGATTTATGAATTTGGTAATGTGGTGATGATTCTTGATTATTTTATGAAATATCTAATGAAATTTTTCACTAAGTCTACTTTCTTTGAACATAGTGATTAAAGTTTGATTACATGCTTTTTCCCTTATGCAAAGCAGATTAGGATTTCTTACTTTTATTTATGCTTCTTAATCTAGGATTTTCAATTTCAAGCATTGTTATTCCATTACATAGACTGGGTTTCCTTTATATGCAACATTTACATTCTAAAAATAGGTTAATGTTTACATTTATGCAAGTAATGTAGCCTTTACATATCTTCAAATAAGGTTAGCATTTACTTTTGAGAAAGTAGCATTTCCATTCCTTTGCAAATAGAGTAATATTTTGATTTCTACAAGTAGAATAGAACTTTCCTTTCATGCAATTTATTTCCTTCCCAATATAGAATTAGTTGATAGATTGGTCTTTGTGTGCCTTGGTCTGGTCCATTGCTTGAAATTAATATGACTAGAGCTTAGAATATTTTTCATAGAACACTACCACCTCTTAAGTCTGTACAAAATCTAGGTTGATAATTAAAGTTGGTAGCCTTTGGATTTGCAACACTCTTGTTGCAATACTAAGGCTTGTCAATTTTTGGCACTATTGTCGGTGAGGTGTTCAAGTAGGTGTTTTTTGTGCTTAAAACTTTCTTTTTTTTTCACCTTCAATTTTCTTTGCATCACATTGTTTTATTTCAAAAATTCAAAAAAAAATAAAGGGAAAAACACAAAAAGCAAAAATTCTTTCATACCTCGTAGGAGTAGGGATAATCAAGGGAAATTCCTACCCAAAACCCCCACCCCTTCTAGAAGTCAACCATCACTATCTTTGGTGGCTATGACCATCCTACTATGACCATAGAAGAGTTGGGGAATCCCTTAGGTGAGCAGCCAAAATATTTGAAGAACCCATAAGGGAGGAAGAACGTGTATCACCTACCCAAAACATGGCTTAAAATAGGTGCATCGAGTTCTTTCATATCCGAGAAACCAATGGGGAGGCCAGGATGAAGAACAAAATACCCAATTCTCTCCCTCACTTCCATGGCCTAGCCTCTGGAGACCTTGACACATTCATTTTTGATTTCTTTTAGTCTGTAGAACCTATGATTATCCTTCTGATGAACAAAATTTGAAGTTGTTTGCTTCCACCCTCAACGATGCAATCTTACACTAGTTCATGAGCCTACCTAGAGGCAAAATTGCTACCTAGGCACAAATGCATCAAAACTTTAATCATAAATATAGGGATTACTTCAGCTCTAGGGAGACAAAAGAGGAGATCTTTAGGATGACCCTTGGGTTAGATGAGTCTTTTATGAGGAAAGGTTCCAACTCAACTATAGAACGACTAATTATACACTTGACCCTGAGTCACTAAAGCTTGTACTCCTCTGAGGGGTTAGGGAGGATGTAATGGAGACTCTTAATATGTTATCTGGTGGAGATATTTACCAATGGCCTATGAATACATCAAGACAATAGTTAAGAATCATTCTACGGTTGGAAGGAAGATGAGTAGGTCTAGTCAAGGCCTGGTCAACTCTTCTCCCTCCACCTCAACTATTAAACATGAGATAGGGAGTATGCTAGAAGAATTCAAGAGTGATATTTTGCACACTATTTCCTTACATATGGATACTATGCAAATTAAAAAGAATAAAGAGGAGGAAGAAAGGGCACTAGCTAGCTTTTTCCCTAGATGCACCAAGAAGCACTCCAGAAATGAGTGTCCACTGAATGCCATAGAGGTCTGCTCTATTTGTCAGGAGAACCATGCAATAGAAAAATGTCTCTCTTTTCCATGCTTGAAGGCTATATACCAAGGGGTAGAGAATGGATCAGAGTAGCTTTTCTTTGTTGAAAATGCAACAAGAAAATCCTAATTTAATTTCATCCTTGAATTAAATTAGGAATAAAATTATAATTCCACATCACATGGCAACTTGTATTAGTTAACTAAGTTAGCTTGAGTTATTTGGCTCAGTTAATTTGAGTTGAGGGTCTAACTTAAGTCATGTAGAGCATCTCCTACATTATAGGAGCCCTGGTTGTGTTTATTTTGAGGTGTAATGAATTAATTCAAATTAATTGCGTTAAAATTAGTTAAACTAGTTCCAACTGTTGGAGGAACTAGCAGGAGGTCTAGTAGTGTGGTTCTACCTACAGTGATCAATCGGTAAA
Organism: Pinus taeda; assembly: GCA_000404065.3. NCBI lineage: Eukaryota > Viridiplantae > Streptophyta > Pinopsida > Pinales > Pinaceae > Pinus > Pinus taeda. The sequence goes on from APFE031379069.1 coordinate 46,180, forward strand.
TTGATGATTCACTCATAAATAACTCATGCATGTCAGATATGAGAGTTACCTAGTTGAGATTGGTGTTTAGGGTCAATGTACTATCAATTTTATAATCATATGAATTGTAAGGTGGTGCATGTAGTTAGAGGAACATCTATGATGATTGCGCAATTCCAAATGAGTAATTTCCCCAATTATTAGGGGACTAATTCCAAAGGAAACAATGAAAGGAAATAAGGACTTGGGCAAGAGATAAATTGGTTAAGTATTGGCCTAGGCTTGTCTAGGATTTTGTGAGACATACAGAGATAGTGCAGAAGTTGCCCGGGCTTGAGAAAAGCATTATAATATTCTCATGTTTTCTGACTAATGAAATATACAAATAGGAGTTTTTAGCTATGGATTTCCCTAGAATTCACTATTTAATTATGTTGATTGAATTACTTCTCTTGTATTCTTCGTGATTTCGTGATCGTTTAATTGTTTCCGCTGATGAGTAGAGTAGATTCAACTCTATTGTTTTAGTAAATTACAATTGGTGGTTTGAACCTACAAGGAATTTCTACATGGTATCAGAGAAAAAATTACTCTAGAAGAGGATAATACAAGTTTGTCTTTTGCAGGTGAAATCAAATTTGCAGTATCATACTTCAGATCCAACAAAATTTCATTCTATAGATTGAGACTCGAGTATGCCCTTGAGGGTAGTTCAAACTATATTGCTTGGATGGATAGGATGGAGGTAGTGTTGGAAGACAACAGGCTTAAGGAATTCATAGACAGTGATATTCCTAAACCTACAACAGTTGATGCTCAAGATCTGGCGGAGTGGAGAAAATGTTTTGCAAAGGAGAGAAGGATTATCCTAGAAGGAGTTTGAGACCATATCGTCTCAAACCTCCATGGCAAGGAGACTCCATATGCAATGTGGAAGGCTTTGACATACCTATTTCAAAACAGTAGTGACCACAGGAAGCTGGCACTAAAGGACAAGCTCATAAAAATCAATATGGAGAAGAGTGACACAATACCAAAGTACTTGACAAAGTTCACCCAATGTTGGGATGAGCTTGGAAGTGTTGGTGTTATAGTTGTTGAAGATAATCTAGTCAACCTAGAACTTCTAGGCCTTCCCAATATCTGGCACATCTACCGAGACTCAATAAATGGGAGGGAGATGCTACCAGAGTGTGAGCATTTGTGGTCTGACTTGATGCAAGAAGATATTCGGCAGAACACCAGAGATGGATCCTCATCCAAGCATGATGATGAGGAGAAATGTGCCTAAGCTAGAAGGGAAAGAAAGGGAAAGGGAAGTCAACCCATTCCAAATCAGATGCCAGTCAAGGTGACAAGAAGAAGGACTTGTCAAAGATTAAATGTTTTCAATGTCATGAAATAGAACATCATGCCATGAAGTGTCTCCACAAGAAGGCCAACAAGAAGCCCTCAAGAGGAGCGACATATGAGGTTCTTACTTCACAATTTGAGATGGATTTCACCCTCATTTCTTGCATGGTGGTATTGATGATGAGTAATGTGCAGTATCTGGATAGTGGGGCCTCATTCCATATGAATGAAAACAAATAATTATTCAGTGAATTGGAGGAGAAGGACCTCCAAATGCACATCGAAATGGGATATGGTGGAAGCTATAGTGCGATCGTCAATGGTACTATTACTTTTCATAGGGAGTTTGGTTCTCTTCTCACACTAAAATATGTCATGTATGTTCTGGGTTCGAAGAAGAATTTGGTTTCAGTTTCCATGTTGGAGGACCGTTGCTACGATGTGATATTTAGCAAAGGAAAGTATTTCCTTCATCACATAGCCTCAGAACAAGTGAAGCAGATCGAGGTTCCAGTGAAGAACCTATACAAATTGGATGTAGAATATTGTGCTTATTTGAGCACAAAAGAAGAGAAGGTGCAGATTTGAGACATCAATGATTTGTGGCATATAATATTGGCCCACTTACAACATAGAGATTTGAAGATCATGTAGCAGATTTCTATAGGACTTCCCAAGGGTAGACTAGAGCAAAGAGATACATGCAAAGGGTGTACGTTGGGGAAGTAGACCAAAGATGCATTTCATGATAAGGATAGTTGAGCATAAGCGATCCTTGAAAGAGTTCACTCAGATGTGTGTGGACCGTTCTCAACAGCCTCTATGGCCAAGCACAGGTATTATGTAATATTTGTTGATGATTTCTCTCTTAAGTGATGGATTATCTTCATGAAAAAGAGAGATTGGATGTTCTCTAAATTTCGTGAATTTAAAGAACTTGTTGATAAAAACACTATCAGGAAATTTAAATCTATCAGGAGTGACAACAATGGAAAATGTATCAAATGAATTCAAGAACTTTTGTGCATGAGAAGGCATTCAAAGGGAGTTAATAGCACCCCATAAACCACAACAGATTGGGGTGGCTTAAAGGAAGAATATAAGTATTGCAGGAGTTGCACGATAAATGTTACATGATCAGGGCCTACCGTTATACTTGTGGGTTGAAGCATGCAACACAACTGTATATGTGCAGAATAGGAGTCCTCATTGGATTCTCGGGATGAGGACACTAGAAGAAGCATTTTCAAGGAAGAAATCAAATGTGGATCACTTCAAGATATTTGGTTCATTAGTTTACTATCATGTTACCAAGGATGCAAGGAAAAATATAGAACCAATAGCTGGCTTGGGAATATTTGTGGGGTACAATTACACACCTCACAACTATCGGGTGTACCTGGCATCTCACAGGATGAAAATGATTAATAGAGGTGAATTTTGATTAAGAGAAGGCCATGAGATGTTACCTTGGGATGATGTGCAGTAGCCACATGCAGAGGACCAGAGAGTGGAAGAACCCGCTCATGCAGAGACTTCCAGAGATAGGAGGAAGTGCACCATAGAGGCTAACATATTGATGCATGATGCTAGAGAGAATGTGGGAGTGCCCACATCATAGCATAGGTGTCACCAGATCAATACACTGGCTACATGGCTCTAATGAGAGAGAATGTAGAGATTGAGCCATCCTCATTCGAGGAAGTAGTGCAACAACCAATATGGGTTGGTGCCATGGTAGAGGAGTATGACTCCATTATAAAAAATAGTGTTTGGGAAGTGGTGCCAAGACCAACAGACAAGCTAGTGGGGAGTTTCAGATGATTTTACAAGGTAAAGAAAGTAGTGGATGGGAGTGTGGAGAAACAAAAGGCTAGATTTGTGGCCAAAGGGTTCTGTCACATGGAGGGAATTGATTATGAGGAGATATTTTCTCCAGTAGCAAGGTAATCTTCAATTAGATCTATTCTAGCACTTTTAGCGTAGATGGGATGGAAGATACATCATATTGGATATGAAGACAACATTTCTCAATGGTGTGATTGAGGAATATGTGTACATTGAGGAACCAGAAGGATTTGAGACCTTCAATAGAGAGTTTCATGTGTGCAGACTCAAGTGAGTGTTGTATGAATCGAAACAAGCACCGCGTTCTTGGTACACAAGATTAATAGCTATTTCACCAAGTTGGGATTCACCAAAAGTGAAGTAGATGCAAACCTTTACCATATTGTGGTTGAAGGTATATTTTTTATTATAGTATTATATGTTGATGATTTAATTCTAACAAGTGAAGAGAAGTTGGTAAAATCTCGCAAAGAAGATCTTGCAAGAGAATTTGAGATGAAGGATCTAGGGCTCATGCATTATTTCCTTTCTATGGAAGCATGACAAGAAGATGAGGAATTTTTCTTCTCTCAGGGCAAGTATGACAACGAGATATTGAAGAAGTTCCACATGGAGAGAGGCAAACCCATGGAGACTCCTCTAGTAGGAAATTGGAGGAAGGAAGATGCTACTTTAGGTGAAGTAGTGTAGGCTACTATTTATAGGAAACTTGTGGGTCCACTTATGTATTTGGTGAACACACGATCAGACATATGTTTTGTATTTAACCAACTTAGTCAAGCAATGGTTAAGCCAACCAAAATCTATTGGAAGGAAGCTAAAAATGTGTTGATATACCTCACAGGCACCACTTAGTTTGGTATTTGGTACAAATGGATAGAGGGAGAGAAGCTTCAAGGCTTCAGAGATGTATATTTGGAAAGGCATCCATCCAGAAGGAAGAGCACATGAGGGGGAACCTTTAGTATTGAGTCAGCATTAGTTTCTTGGTACATCAAGAAGCAAATATCAGTTGTACCTAGTTTGGAAGAAGCAGAGTACATGGTTGTTATTCAAGCAACTTGTGAGGCTATCTAGATGAGGAAGATCCTTGTTGGCTTATTTTTTTAACACATGGAAATAGGGACTTAGGAAAGTGATAAATTGGTTAATTATTGGCCTGCGCTTGTCTAGGAAGTTGTGAGAGAGATAGAGATAGTGAAGAGGTTGCTCGGGCTTGAGAAAAGCATTGTAATATTCTCATATTTTTTGACTAATGTAGTATACAGATAACAGGGGTTTTTTAGTTTTGTCTTTCCCAACGAAATCATTGTATAATTTGTTTATTTAATTATTTCTCTTGTATGCTTCATGGTTTCGTGATCGTTTAATTGTTTTCTCTGATGAATAGAGTATATTCAAATCTATTGTTTTAGTAAATTACAATTAGCAGTTTGAATCTACAAGGAATTTCTACATGCTTCATCAATCGAAGGAGGCCACATGGTCCTTGTCCACACTAGCAAGGCATGAAGGGTGCACACTATCCTTCTTTCAATCCAAACCATAATGCACTCTTCCAGCCTTGGCATCCTTTGGCTCACTCATATTGGTACAAGCATTCTCCTTGGTCTTATATTCCTCAGTATCCTTCTCAACCTATCAATCCACCCTTCCATCCGTACCAACCTCAACCTCCTCAATGGCACAACCCTTCACATGGATTGTAAAAAATCCTTATATATAATCATATGCTAAAATAATTGACTTGAATCTAATCTACTCGTAAGCATAAACAATAAGCAATCAATGAAATCATGAAGCATAAAAGAGAAAGAATTCAATACAGCATAATAAAATAATTTTATGGGGAAATCCATAGCTAAAAATCCCTACTATCTGTATATTGCATTAATTAGAAAATATGAGAATATTACAATGCTATTCCCAAGCCCAAGCAATCTCTTGACTATCTCAATCTATCTCACTACGAACCTATGCACAAGCTTCTCTTGGCACACCTTTCTCTCACAAGCTCCACGCAAAAACTTGTGCTTCCTATTGCTTGGTCTCACCAACCCGTGCTCACCAAAAAAATGATTAAACTTGTGCCTTCATTCCTCCTTTTAAATGCAATTCAAATGTCTAAAATTAGTCAGTTTTGTAATTGAGGAATGGTTTATTTTAGGTCTTATTCTGATTGCATGAACCATCTATTTAATTTATATGATTTTACAATTGATAGTGCACTGTCTATGAACTCCAATATCAATTGGGTCTTTCTCTGATATGACATGCATGATTTAATTATGAGTGAATCTCTAGTTTACTGGTTGAGCAGTGTTAGTTACACCCCACTACCAGATCTCCCACTAATTCCTCCATCAATTGGAACTAGTTTAACTAAATTTAACTCAGTTAAACTGAATTAAATTATTACAACTCAAAATAACTCAACTTGAGCCCCTAATATTTAGGAACCACTCTACATGACTCTAGATAGACTCCCAACTCAAATTAACTGAGGCAACTATGTCAAATTAACTTAGTTAACTATTACAAGTTGCTATGAGAATTACAATTACAATTTAATTCCAATTTAATTCAAGATAAATATTAAATTAGTATTTTCTTTCTTGATTCCATTTTTAACATTTCTTGTTGTAATTTTCAACACTCCCTCTCAACAAGAAAGGAATTCAACTCTAGATTTTTCAAGTACCTTTGGAATGTTCTGCATGCAGATCTTGTCACTATTGTTGTTGTTACTGCAATGTCTGGAACCAAAAAGAATCCAAACAAAATAAACTGAATCAACTATGTTGGTAACTGTCTACTAGGAAAAATTGTGATGTTGCTAACTCTGCTATTGAGCCTCCTGCTTTGCTTTCAACACTGTTCTGCACTCCTCATTATCTGATTAACATTGATCCTCCTTCTACTGAATACTATGGGCCTCTATAGCAAGGTAATGATCCATGAGACAAAAAAAGTGCTCAATGGATCCTGCCCAAATTTCTGCAACTCTTGTGACTATTTCTTAACATTGCCCCACCTCTCACCTAGAGAAATGGCTACATGTGCTCCCTCTACCCACTTGGTTCAAATTTCCCCATACTATAGGTTTCTTCTTGAGTGGATGTCTACACTCGGCCTCCTCTCTACTTCTCAAATTTTGGTTGCTCTACAACTTGTTGAGGCTACTTCTAAGGTTGCATCTAAGGGTGCATGTTGAGAGGTAATTCATGCCCCCTATCAACCACTAAGTCTCTAACCTTTGCCTTGCTCCTCAAGGATTTACATGCATCTTGTACCTCAAGTTCATACATGTTCTTGACTCACACATCGATCTATTTCACCCATCCCATGGCGACGAGTCTAAGGAAAACCTTTCCTTTGCTAAAAATCACATCCTATCCATGGTCTTCCAATATTGTGACAGAAACAAGGTTCATCCTTAGTCTTGGAATATACATCACATTTGTGAGTCTGAGAGGGGAGCCAGACTCCCTCTAAAAAGTAACAGTACCAATGTTGGTCGCGCTATAGCTCCCATCATCTCCAAACTCTATGTTTTGCTTGAGGTATTTCTCCTCCAAGTCACTGAAGGCATCTCTATTCCCTGTCATATGGAACGAGGCACCACTAATGAGATACCACGTGCTTCAGATTGCAGTGATTTCCATGCATATAATGAGAAGAAAATCAAGTTCAAATTGTGAAGCTAGAGATTTACCTGTTGTTGCTACTACATGCTCCTTCTTACTTGCTTTCTTCTGTGGCAATTTTTTGGCATAGTGCCTGAACTCATGACAATGAAAACACTTGATGTTCGACAAGTCCTTATTCTTGATGCCCTCTTCACCTTGGGGGTTCTTTCACTTTGATTTCTTTTCTTTGCTGACTAATGCAAAGTCCTGTTCCACTTCTTTGGATGAGGTCCCATCTCTGGTGTTCGGCTAAATCTCATCTTGTACCAAGTCAGACCACAACTACTCCCACTCTGGTGATTATCCCTCCCATTAACCGAGTCGTAGTAGTTGTTCCAACTCTTGGGAAGGATTAGAAGTGCTAGGCTCACCAGATCATCTTTAGCAATTATCACACTGACACTTATGAGCACATCCCGACATTGGGTGATCTTGGTCAAGTACTTCAGTATTGTGTCGTCCTTCTCCATCTTGATTTTTATGAGCTTATCCTTCAGTTCTAACTTCCTATGGTCATTGTTGTTTTAAAATAGGTCTATCAAGGCCTTCTACATTGCAAATGGATTCTCCTTACTGTGGATCTTCGAGACAATATGATCTCAAACTCCTTCTAGGATAATCCTTCTTGCCTTTGCCACACACTTTCTCCACTTTGCCAGATCATGAGCATCAACTGGCTTAGGAATATCTTTGTCTATGAATTCCTTAAGCATGTTGTCTTCTAACACTGACTCCATCTTGTCCTTCCAAAAAATATAGTTCGAACTACCCTCAAGGGAATATTCAAGTCTCAATCCATAGAACGACATCCCGATGGCTCTGAATTATGATACTGCAAATTTGATTTCTCTTGCAAAATGCAAACTCATATTCTCCTCTTCTATAGTGATTTAAGCTTTGATACCATATAAGAAATTCCTTATAGATTCAAATTGCAGATTTTAATATGCTAAAAAATTTACTTGAATCTACTCTACTTATCAGTGGAAACAATAAATGATCGATGAAATCAAGAAGCATAAAAGAGAAAGAATTCAATCACACATAACACAATAATTTTATGTGGAAAGACATAGCTAAAAACCCCTACTATCTGTGTATTGCATTAATAAGAAAATATGAGAATATTACAATGCTTTTATCAAGCCCAACCAATCCTTCATTATCTCAATCTATCTAACTTCCAACTTGTGCACAAGCTCCTCTTGGCACACCTTTCTCTCACAAGCTCTATGCAAAAAACTTGTTCTTCCTATTGCTTGGTGTCACCAACCTGTGCTCAACAAGACAATGATTAAACTTGTGCCTTCATTACTCCTTGCAAAGGAAATTAAAATGGCTAAAATTAGTGATTTGTCTAGTTAAGGAATGATTTATTTTAGGCCTTCTATTGATTGCACACACCATCTGTTAAATTTAGATGATTGTACAACTTATAGTACATTATCTGTGAACTTCAATCTCAACTGGGTCTTTCTTTGATCTGAAATGCATGATTTAATTATGACTGAATCTTTAGTTTATTTGTTGAGTAGTGCTAGTTACACCCCACTACTATAGGTTACACCCCACTACTAGATCTCCCACTAATTCCTCCATCAATTGGAACTAGTTTAACCGAATTTAACTCAATTAAACTAAATTAAATAATTAAACTCAAAAGAACTCAACCCAGGCCCCTAAAATTTAGGAACCACTCTACATGACTCTAGATAGACTCCCAACTCAAATTAATTGAGCTAACTTAGTTAAATATTACAAGTTTCTATGAGAATTATAATTGCAATTTAATTCCCAATTTAACTCAAGGACAAAATTAAATTAGGATTTTATTTCTTGATGTTATTTTTAACATTTCTTGTTGTTATTTTCAACATGGATTAATGCCCCAGGTTGCCCAACCTCCTGCCTTGTTTCCTTCTCCTCTACCTCAACCATAAATTCCCCATGGTAACCCACCTAAGCAACCTCATATGTCTTCCCAACCTAATCTGAACCCAAACAACAAGCAGGCACAATAGGTCTATAATGGGGAAACATGTCATCCTACTTATTTTGTAGAAATGAAGGAGATCAATCTTAGGTATAGGAAGGTACTTCCAAATTCTCACCCACCATATCCATTTGAATATATTGAAGAAGAGAAGGAATACAATACTCCTCAATCCAATATACCTTCCTATCCTGAATGGTTGGTCCAACCTAAAAAATACACCTCAGAAGAAGATGAACTTTTGGTAGAATTAAAGAAATTGTGTGTTAAGATAACCCTTCTACAATCCATAAAAGATGTACCAATTTGCAACAATATCATCAGGGAAGAGTGTTTCAAGAGGCTTGGGAGAAGAAAAAGAGATGCCCCCACTATCAATATTGTTGGGCAGTTGTCTGATCTAATGCTTGGGAGGGTTATCTCCCAAAAGTACTTGGATCCTGGTATCCTAGTAGTGGATGCACACATTAATAATATTGTAGTCCCCAACACATTGATTTACCTTGGGGATGCAATCAATTTCATGACCAAGGAAACAATTTTGAAACTCCACCTCTAAGGAGCCTTGAGAAAGACTACTACAATGTTTCAACTTGCAAACAAATCCACAATAGCACTAGATGGATTTATTGAAGATGTGATGGTCTCCATTGACTCTTGGTAATATCCTACATATTTCCTTGTCCTCCAACCCAAAACCAAGTTTAATGGGTACTCTCTCATTCTATGGAGGCCTTGGTTAGCCACTGTTAATGGTTACATTAGTTGCAAGGTTGGAAACATGATTTTTAAAAATGGGAATCTCACAAAGAAGCTTGTATTATATCCCCCTACTCAACCCTTTGTTGAGATTTATTTATTTTTGTTTGTAGAGGAAGAGGGAGAGGAATATTTTTATCAGTAATCCCTCTTCCTAGTTTGTACATTAGACATTGTTGTAGGAAGTAGGTAGCTAGATGAGGATCGAATTATTGATCACATCTTGCAGAATTAGCCTCTTGCTGCCATGCTAATTGATGAGCTAGTGGAAGAATCCTTAGGGAAACTTGGGGATAATCAATGGGATGAAATGTTCTCTACCAATTTTGACCCTTATCATGCTAATATTTTTGAAATTGGTCCATCCAAAACTTTAAAAATCAACCCCTCCCTCTCAACAGAGCAAGAAGAGGAACTATGCACTGTATTAAGGCAACACCTTGATGCCTTTTCTTGGGACTATAAGGAAATTAAAGGGGTGCATCCCTTGGTTTTTACCCATCATATTTAAATTGAGGGATGTAAACATGTACACCATCCCCATAGAAAAATGAACCTTGCCTTTAAGGACATTGTAAGGGAAGAATTGTAAAATCTTCTAGATGCAGGATTCATCTACCCCATTTTGGATAGTGAGTGGGTATCCCCCTTGTCATTGTACCCAAGAAATATGGGAAGTTGAGGATCTATGTTGACTAATGGGAACTCAACAAGGCTACAAAGAAATATAATTTCCTTTTTCCGTTCATTGATCAAGTCTTGGATGACCTTGAAGGGAATACGTTCTTCTAATTCCTAGACGGATTCACTGGATATAATTAGATCTAGATAAGCCCCAAGGATCACAACACGACCACCTTCACATGTCCATGGGGGAACTTTGCCTATAAATTCCTTCCATTTGGTTTGTGCAATGCCCCTTCTACTTTCCAGAGGGTAGTTTTGAAAATTTTCACTTATCTTGTTGATGACACATTTGAAATCTACATGGATGACTTCAGCCCTTATGAAAATGGTTTCCAGGAAGATCTTTCCAATATGTGTAAATTTATAAATAAATGCATTGAAATAATATTTCACTGAGTCTAGAAAAGTGTGATTTTTTTTTGAATGCAGGGATTGTCCTAGGTCACTTCCTTTCTAAGGAAAGGGATCCAAGTCGACCCTAAACATTGTTTCCATTATCAAAAGAGTCCTTCTCCCTATAAAATAAAGGGATGTTAGAAGTTTTCTTAGGATAGATGGATATTACAAAATATTCATTAAGGACTTTAGCACGTTGGCTTCACCTTTGTTTGGATTACTGACCAAGGATTCATATTTTTGTTGGACGGATAAATGTCAAGAGGCATTCAAAGAGATGAAAGAGAGATTAATCATTGTACTGATTCTTAGAGGTCCCAATTGGGATTTTCCTTTCCACATCCACATAGATGCATCAGAAAAAATTGTAGGAAAAGTTTGGGACAAGTGGAAGAAAAATTGCCTTATGCCCTATATTTCATCAATAAGAACCTCCCCAAAGTTGAACTCAATTGCACAGTTACACAAAAATATCTCTTAGTTGTTGTGCACTCCTTGAACAAGTTTAGGCATTATATGAATTGATACTAAGTCTTTGTTCATATTAATCATGTAACCATTAAATAATTAGTGAATAAACTTGATGTCAATGCGAGGATCATTAGATGGTTGTTATTGTTACAATAAATTGATCTAACCATTGTTGACAAGCTAGGGAAAGAAAATTTGGTTATAGATTTTTTTTCTAGACTAACATTTCCTACAGGAAATGAGGAGATGCAGGATGAACAACTTATGGATGAGCACATTTTTTCTATTTCACTATTGTCTCCTTAGTTTTTTGATATAGTAAATTTCTTGGTTGTTGGGAGATTCCCTCCTAATCTATCCTCTAAGGAGAAGAATAATATTGTTAGAAAAAGTGCCCCTTTCACCTAGATTGGGGGAAATCTCTTCAAATTGGGTCCAAATGAGATCTTGAGGAGACGTGTGAGGAAGGATGAGGTCTTTTACATCATCTCAGCATGCCATGATGGACCTTGTGGGGTTCATTTTTCTGCTAAGAGGACAACCTTTAAAATCCTCCAAGTTAGCTACTACTAGCATACTCTACACCAAGATGCTAGAAGACACACTGCTAGATGTGATGAGTACCAAAGGATAGGTAAGACTACATATAAGGATGATATGATTGTAAAAACTCAAGTTACTCTCGAGCCATTTGAGAAATGGGGCATGGAATTCATTGAGCCTATTGAACCCTCATCAAGACAAAAGAGATACATCATTGTGTGCATTGATTACTTAATAAAGTGGTTTGAAGCAAATAAGTACAGGCGATAATCGAGTAGAAAGTGGCATGATTTCTAAGGGAAAATATCTTTTATAAGTTCATATTTCCAGGGGAGATGGTCACTAATCAAGGAGCTCAATTTACTTCAAATATAATGGAGGGAATCATGGAGCAGCATCACATAAAACACAAAAAAAATCCACTACTTATCATCCTAAAGAAAATGGGAAGATGGACGTCACAAATAGAGCTTTGGAGAACATCTTGACTAAAGTTCTTAGAAACAGTAAAAAGGATTGGTCAACCCAACCTGTAGAGGTCAATTGGGCCTATAATACCACTTGGAAAACCACCATTGGATTCACCCCCTTTTCGTTGATTTATGGAAAGAAGGTTATGTTTTCCATTGATTTTGAGTATAACATCGTAATATTGGAAGTACAATTGGATTTATACATTGCTGCAACTCAGAAAGAAAGGCTTATCCAACTCAATGGTTTGCATGAGTTCAAATTGTAGGCTCTGATACAAACTGAAGTGGTACAACTACAAAGGAAGATTTGGCATGATGAAAACATTAGGGAAATGGCCTTCTAAGAGGGTGATTGGGCTAAAAACCTCCATGAGGCACTTGAAACCAACTCTAGGGCTAAAAAACTCTATGAGGTAGTTCAAGAGTAAAAAAAATAATAATAAATGAAAAAATCCCCAGGTGAAAACCTCCTTTTAGGCACCTGGAATAGTCCTATAGGTTGAAAACCTCTTTTGAGGTAGCCTGCAAGTATAAAGAAAAAAGAGAAAAAAAGAAAAAGAAGGAAAGGTGAGAAAAAAAAAATAATAAAGGAAAAGAAAGGGAAACTTTAAATTAGTATTGCTAACATGTTTTTGTAGGGTTCCATCCATGGCCAAACAAGGACAATAGTCAAAGTAAACAGCCTCCACAATTCACTTTTTCACCCACAAAGACTAGCTATCTACATATCCTTCATCATTCCATCAACCTCCTCAAGTCCCTCCATCTTCAGGAAACCTATCTCACTCAATTATGCTTCAATCCTAAAGTTCTATAGGAATGTCTTGAAATGCTACAAGATTGTCCATATTTTCTATAGTATTGTGATTGGCATATAGAATGGGTTTTGATCCTACTTTTTCCATTAGGGAATGAAAGGAAAGGTCCACTACACCACCATCACCCATCCTCCACACCATTTATCCACTTATCCACCCAAATAACCATCTATTTCTATTAAAAAAAAAAAAACCCATTTTTACCACTCCTTTCATTATTTTCATCACAACCAAATCTTATGATCCTTGTCCATGAGCTTAACATGAATTATCAAAGTTTTTTGATGCATTGTATGAAGGTTATTATGATCATAGGGGGGTCTTTTTGATTTCTACAAGAAAGAATCAAATCCTATAGCAGTCTACACAACCCTACAAGACCACAATAAAAAGCACTTGGAAGCACCAAAATGAATAATTGACCATCATGAAGCATTGAGGGATCATCTCCTTGATATTTGAAAACCATAAAGCTTCTACAAGGCTGCTAAAGGGCCACTATTCATCTCTAATAGAAACAACTTGATCCACCATCAACATAACCTACAGTGACAATGCTTAATCAAGTAAATATCAAAAATATATAAACGAAAAAAAAGGAAAACAAATATTCCATATTAGAGTCGAAGCATGGAGCAACTAGTATGGGAAGTGACACCTCAAATAGTCATCAAATCAACCACCATTTCTCAAGTAGCATGTAGGCATCAAAGTAGTCAGACACCATCAGGTAGGCATAGTTGTGAAACTCCTCACTTCTTCCTTTGAGTGCATAATAGTTTGAAAATGTATAAAATGTATGAGGAGTGAGGTTTTTGTAGGTTGAAGGTGGCCAGTAGTCTTAGCCACCTTTGAATAATTAAGTGAAAGTGAACTACCTCTCTCATGCAATGTGGGGAAAACAAAAAAAAGGGAAGGGTAATAATTTCAAGGAGTGGTCCAACGGGAGGAGTTAAGAAGGTGGTAGGTGGGGGGAATCTCATACAACACGCTGAATCCACCACTAAAACACAAAAGGAATAAAGGGTGAGCCTGAAATTCATTTGTAACAAGAGTTCATTCCCAAAAATAGTAAGAGAGGCAAAACAATAGGTGCTACAGGAACATAGCTTAGTACTACAGGATTGCACACATCTACTACAGGATTGTAACCTGTTGCTACAGGATTGGCCCGAGGGGTGAAAAGGCATTGATTTGGTGTAAATTCTTCTCCAAAACACAAAAAACCATGAAGGAGACTACAAGGGAGGGGTAATTCATGCATTTCCCTCATCTTCCATGCAAGAAAAGTGAAAAATTGGGTCAATTTCAACCTCCTGTAGCTAACCCTTGAAATTGAGATATTTTTGAACCTGTTGGAAGGCCAACCTCTCCCATCTCATTCACTATTGATGATATGGGCCCCCTCTTTGCTATTTTCAATTTTTTTTTTTTAATTTGATTCTTGAGTTGTGTTTTTAATATCTACTGGTCACTTGAGAATTACTTTCATTGCACATTTGGATTTCGATTTTATTTGATAATATCTTACTAAACATCAATAATGGTATTCCCAATGTTACACTCGTTCATGAATTTGAACTTGCACATGACAATTATATGAAATAAATAAAGATTATTACAGAACTTCATAAATTCTCTAACAATTCTTTATGTATCGTTGTTAATGTATTTTTGGTTTTTATCCTATGGTTTGCTCGATTGCATATATGATATTCTTTGTTATAACCTTTTAGTACCTATCTACCTAATCCTAACCTATTTATTTCAGACCTATTATGATGGTGGTATGATTATTATTTAAGCATATACCTAACACTTATCAGAGTATGAATCGAGATGTATTTTCAAAATCTCTATCTTAACATCATAATTATATTTCCAAACCCTCTCGAATTAGGTTTTTGTCATGAGGATTGGGAAATGGGATTATCAAGGCAACTAAACATGGTGTTATTACAATGGAAATAAACGTGTACACATGTTGGTTTCAGATGGTTGATATTTGAAGCCTTGAC
>APFE031379070.1:3799-43117 GCA_000404065.3 Pinus taeda
TTTCTGATAAACTGAACAATTCCCGGGAACTGATATGGTTATTTTTCAACCAGGGGAGGGATATTACATAAGGGATTTTTACTTAATATTAATACGGGGACGGGGAACATGGGGAGCTACATAATAATGTTAGAGGTTAATATGGATATGGTAAGAAAGCGCTAAGTTCGGGAGAACTTAGGCTGTTACAGGGGGTAAGACCATATTTCGGGAGAAGATATGGAACAACTTTGAGTAAAGCAGATCTTTACTCAACCGGAGTGATGAAGATGATGAACTTAAGAGGTGTCAAGCAGATCTTAACCTCTTTTGGGGATGTTAGTTGATGATTGGGGAAAACAGAAAAGGGAAGTCAATTATACCTCACTTGAGCCTTTTTGCTTACAAATCTTTGCTGATTATGTTCAGCATGATATGATACCTGAAAACTTGGAATTGGTCAGCAATTCAACAGCCTTAGAACTACCTACCCAGCCTACTTTCCTAACATTTTTTCTTCTTTTGCTTGGGGTGCACTTAGACTTGCAAACCCATCATACATTTTCTTTTGATGCTTTCCTATCTACAATACTACCCTTATTTCTCCAGAGCCCAGATTAAACTGTTGGACTCTTCTATTTCTCTACCTATCTAAGAGTCTGCCAAGATTAAACTGTTTGGACAGACTTACAATCTCTATATTCTAAAACAGGAAATTTAAACCTAGGGAGACCAAGATTAAACTGTTTGGACCTCCCTTTAACTAAAAGTAGCGATACTAGGAAAAACTTTACAAAATTTGAAGGCAATTGGATGAACTTGAAGTAGCCTTCTTCATTTGGAGATTGTTTGAGCAAATATGGAGCATTGCAGCAAGCAAAGTACAACATATTTGGCCTGTGAAATGCCAATCATGAAAAGTGAATACCTGCTGCAGCAGGAGCTAACAGAATCTACAGAAATGGAAAGAAACATAGAGACAATGGTGCCAATGCAAATTATTGAACAAAGACTTGATTGGACCCATACTAGCCATGACAAGAATTTCATCAAACATGTCCTAAATATGCATTATCCAGGACATAATAACATATATGAGCATAGGGGTCTTATACTTATCTAAGAATCGCTAAGAAGCATCGATGCCTTATCACATTAATTCCATTATCATCTATTAGGTTGTAGATTCATTGCTCAATCATTTACAAATCAAAACATGATGAGAACCATACATTTTCATTGTCATAAAACATATTCATAACCAACATATGAACAACAAAAATAATGAGGATACAACAATCATAAATGCCACATATAATCCAATACTTTTACACAGAAAATACCAAGGAAAGGAACTCTTATTAATGAATGCAAAAGCCAACTGGTATGGGACTACCACGTTCCACTTGACCATAGATTGGCTGAGCCAAATCTCTCTTCATCAAATCGCCCATGTGCCATATTTCAAGCATGAATATGGGACTCAAACGGAAAGAATCAATCAAGGCTTCTTGAGGCTAAACCACCTCACCCTCATCAATAAAATCAAACTTTACAACAGTCATGGATGCCACCGGATTTCTCCACCTACCCCGTGAGGAATTTTCATGTCTACTAGTCTCTAGGCTTTACCTTGATCCAGGGATCACTCGGCCATAATCAAGACACCACAGTCTAGGCTTTACTATATATCACGTGATTCACCAACAAGGATTCCTAGGCCTGATCAAGGGAAACCACCTCTAGGATTTACCGTATATCCCGCCATTCACGGGCCAAGGATGCCTAAGCCCACTGAGGCACACAATACCTAGATCTACCGCAATCCATAGTCTAGTTCAGGGGTCAATGGGCTAGTGGCTTTACCACAATCCACAATCTGGTTCAGGGATCACTAGGCTATGTGTTCTTTCATTCAGAGATCCAACTCACTCAGCTTTGAATCCATCTGACAATCCATCTAAACCAAAACATGAGAACCCCATCACACCATGACTATTCGGAAAAATGGAAAGGCAAGGTTGAAGAACACTGTCACACCTGGAAAACCCCATATCCATGACAACAAGAGAAGCAAGAACATACATGCCTAACCATGCATGCCAAATCTAGCGAGGAAATCACACATGCAAATCGAAACCTGCAAGTAAACCTGTTGTAGTTTCTTGATCCTACCCTATCTTGCTTCATCTTTTGCTTCATATTTTCCTTCTTTTCCTTTCTTGATCCAATGTTGAAGTGCTCCAAGAAAAATCTAAGTGTCCAAGAGTGTGAGAGAGAGAACTCCAAAAATGAATTGACCAAAAAACCATGAACTGATCCTCATAAGCCTTTTTATTAATATGGCCTCTATTTTTTTCATTTTCCTCCTCACATGCAACCTGTGACCTTTCACCTTCCTTTTCTCCTAATTTTCATTATTTTCATAAATAAATTGCCACAAATACCATTTTTCCATTCCAAAGTCTTTGCCAATTTCCTTAGCCATAATAACCGAAATGAACACCCACACTAACATGTTTTTCCCAACATTCAGCTTGGGATAAATGTCCCATAACCATGGTTATTATTTTTCCTTTATTAACTTTTATTACATGGAATTTTCACCAAGGCTGTTATAGCCGCCAATGGAAACATTACATTTTGGGTAGGGAGATGGTCATCCACACCGATCACCGACCTCTTCAATTTATACAGACATAAGGGAATTCTCAGAACAGTCTCCATCATAAGTGGTTTGTATATCTGCAAAAATTCCACTTAAACCTTAAATATAAAAGGGGCAACACTAATCATGTTGCATATTGCCTCAGCCGACCCCCAGTGAGAGTACTGACTAGTGTTCTCAACTCTTGTAGTCACAAGACCATCGCCAAGCCAACCATCATGAAGCAAGGCTTCTCCTCTACCTATTCCTAGCCAGCCATAGAATCCATCTCCATGGACTATTTGTCTAGCCTCCCTTCTACCATGCATGGTAATGATTGTGAATTTGTTGTCAAGGACAAATTTTCTAAGGTGGCTACATTGGCGACTTATAAGAAGAGTATCATAGTAGAGGACAATACCAAACTCTTCTTTGAACGAGTGTGGGTACATTTTGGGATCATGTAGACCATTATACCACATCGAGATAGCAGGTTCCTAAGCACATTCTAGTCGAGCCTCTAGACATTATTGGACACCAAGCTCACCAAGTCGATTGCATTCCATCCTCAAACTAATGGCTAGACAGAGGTCGTCAACAAGATGATTGTGCACACACTCTACATGTACAACTCCAAGCATCCATGAACCTGGGATAAGAGACTTCCATATGTGCAACACAACTATAAAAAAGCTCTCCACAACTTGACTGGTCACAATCCCTTTCAAGTGGGTATGGGATTGCAACCATTGTGTTTGATTGATGTTGCCATGCCTCATGTGACTACACAATCATAATCCACACATGTATAGTCTGAGGTTGATAAAGCAACCATGTTTATTGAACACATCCAACACATCCTCCAACAAGTTCATGACATCTCGGAGAAGTCTAGTGCTAATTACAAGTAGAGACATGATCAACATCAGGTGCCATACAAGTTTTAGGTGGGCGACAAAGTTTGGTTGCATTAGCAGAAAGAACACCTTAGTGGAGCCCATCAAAAGCTCATACCACTTCGATATGGGCCTTACACCATCACCAAGGTGATGGGAGGCAATTCTTTTGAGCTCAACATTCCCCCATTCCTTTGCCTGCACCCAATGTTCAATGTGCACCGACTTCAGCCATACTTTCCACCATTACTAGACTCATCAAACATTGCAGAACAACTCACACCAACATAGTTAAGCCCAAACTGCATGGAACAAGCCACCACTGATCGTATCATGGACACGTAGATCAAGAACACACGCCAACACAAGATCCAACTGTATCAAGTTGTCAAAGCTAGTGAACTCCTGCACCAAGGCAAGTGGCTCATCAAGAACCAAGTTTAGTAGAAGTTTCCCCATCTCATGGAGGCACTCAACACAATGGGGATTGTTGCTTCCTAGGGGGCAGGAATGATCCAGGTGGATATTGGTGGCCACCCACCTATTCTGCTTGGAGCCCCATCATTGTTTCTTTTAGTTTCCTTAATCGTAGCACAATTTACTATTTTTGGCATTTTTTGCGGGTCTTGAACTTCTGGAGCTATTTTGAGGCCCTAAATGCCGTTTTTTTTGGAAAATGAAGAAATTATCAGTATCAAAAATTGTAGTCCTCAGATAGATCTTTCTAATGAGGTATCATATGCGTCAAATAGAGATCGTATACCAAAGTTATGACCCCGATAAGTTGATGTACCAATTTACCCCAACGTGGGCCCACAAACTTTTGGTGCTTCATCTCCTAGGGTTAAGGTTTTGCATTTTTAGGGTTTTCCATTATTTCTCAATAATAAACAGGCCTTCAAGCCTCATCATAACATAATTCAAAAGGCATGTAGCCATCATATCTCTTCTTAGAGATAAGCTATCGTTGCATGAGCTAGTTTATTTACATTCTACGTGTAAACAATTTTTAGTACTTTGTTATTAATGAATTGAAGTTATGTTTTCATTGTATCTCTATGTTTCTATTTATACATGTATTTCATCTCATTCCTTCATAAATCTAGGTCATATTAGCGAGTAGATGAATACCAAAACATGTAGCAAATCGCCAGAAAAACCTCACTAACCAAAACTAGAAAGGCGAACGATACCATAAGACCTTCAAGATCAAGATGTTGTGGTCCATTACCTGGTTATGGTGGATGTTTCAAGTCACAATGGACATGTTTCTCCATATGGGCCAATCTTCCTTCAGAACGGTCTAGTTTCTCTTGTATGCGCCATTTCCCCTTCTGCATGCTAGCCAATTGGTCTTGCATATGCCATTGATTTATCTGGAGATCATTCATAAATCCAATGGTTGCATTCATGTCATCGTGTCGGTCCTTTCTAAGCTTCTCTAGGAGCAAAGTTATGTGTTCAAGATAATTACCAAAATTGTTGGGAAAGGGAAGTGACTCCTTAGTACTTTGTGTATGGATTGGGTTGGGTTCAACAAACTCGCCATGCCCCGGGTCTCCCAAAAGGTGCCTGCCACACTGCCCCCTCTTGCCAATTACCCTACTAACTCTCCCTCATTGTTGAGGCATTATAAATTGAATTGCACAGACGTGAACCCTGCAAATAGAACAACTACAAGCAAACCACCAAAGTGCATCGCACCTAGACGAAATGTCAATAGAGGCAAACCATAATGATATCCTGTTAGGTCAAAAAACCAGAGTAAATTCCAACGAGATGAGAGGTTGGTTGTTCCAAAACCACCAACAACAGAGATCCCTCCAACATATGACTAACAACTGAGAGAACCCCAACAAGAAGTCATCTTGACACAACCAACCCAGACTGCAGGCCCAAGACCACAAACAGTGAGGATCAACCTAAGAACCGTAAAGTGGACCCAAGGCTAAACTAAGGACCAATAATCCTTCGGAATTCCCAACTGATGAATTTAAATAGCTAGGTTTGAGTCCATATATATGCATAATGTCGTGACTACAAAACTGGGCTTGCCCTCAATCTCCACTGAGATTAACACAGAACCTGTAACACTAGAACCCAAACAACAAGTTCGGCCTATTGAGGGAGAGGGGAAACACAAACCCCTCCAGCCGAACCCCTCAAACCACAAACGGAAAAATAGAACCCAAGTAACCCAGACTAGGCTCAAAGCTATAACTTTACGAGAATTAACATATAGATCCTAGGGCTTCCAAATACTGAGATTGCGGCTAGAAACAATGACAATTATAGGATAAAACCAAGCATGGAAACCATTATTCCATACCTTCTGCCAA
The DNA here is from genome assembly GCA_000404065.3 of Pinus taeda. NCBI lineage: Eukaryota > Viridiplantae > Streptophyta > Pinopsida > Pinales > Pinaceae > Pinus > Pinus taeda. Next base: position 9,661 of record APFE031379070.1, read on the forward strand.
GTTTGAGAACCGAACAATGAATCTGATAGACACTCTAAGACACAAAAGGCCACTAGAAGCACTACAATCCCAACATCTTGCTGACATGTATCCAAACAAAGACTCCTTATGCTAGGGTCCTAGTTATGTTTCAACTGGGTCAATTTGCATTCTTACTGAGCTACCCAAGCTTCTGAGGTTGGCCATAAGGAAACCATGCCCAAAATGCTAAAACAAACTTCTCTTTGCAACTGGACTCCCTACTTAGTCGATCTGAGCCAGGCTCGCTCACTACCTTATCCAATGCCAGTTTCAGGACCGAAAAACTAGCAATATTGTCACCATGCATGCTTCAAAACCATTGTTACCTCACCCATCATCCCGTCAACATTATTAACCATCTCACACATTTAAGTGGATATAAATTCACACAGGGCTGCATGGTGGAGGTGTGCCATACCACTCCACCTTAATTGTCGAGGGGGTCGGTGGGGTGGAAGGCACCCTCCTCGATCCCTACATGTTAGGGTCCAACCCTAACCCCTTTATTTATGTAATAAACCCAAGGGGGCCTAGTCAGAGTCATAATTAGCTAGTTGAGTCAATAAAGCCCATAAGCGGTTACCCGCATTAATAGTAATTGTAAGTGGTTGACCCGCATTATAGAAAAGGGACCACAATTAGATATAACCGAGACAGTTAATAAATAAAGTGGTTAAATCATATTATGCAAGGGACCACTAGTATTCAGAGTTTTGGATGTCATAAAGATATAAATAGTCTTAGATAACAAGGGAAGAATCATCGAGTTTTATTATAATTGAGCTCTGCCTTGTTGGAGGTTTCCCCCTCGAAGAGGCAAATGAACATTGTATTCTTCTTATGAATAATAAAATATCTTTGCAACTTGTCTTAATTCATGTGATATTTTTGTGTTTCGAGCAATATTATTTCATATTCCTGGCATTATGGTTTTCTCACAAGTTAAGTGCATAACAAGTGGTATTAGAGCACTTTCCAGGGCTAGTTGTACCTCCAATTTTCACAATTTTTTTTAGGCTAGAGACGTGTTCTGATGTCTTTAAACCACAAGATTTGTCATTTAGCACATAAACCTGTGGATTTGGGGAGGCATGCACGCAGGAACTACAAGAGGTGTTCACGCTTGTTGGACTCCCTTGTAACCCTTGTGGGTACCCCTTCGAGTATCCGTGCCTTAGACAAAACCACCCATTGATTGCACTTCCACGTACCCTTGGGTATATTGGAAGCCCCCTAGGGTAACCTGAAACCTAACCTTAGATAAGTCGTCAGTCGTATTGTTGCTACAATACACTTAGAATAGTGCTCAGGGAGATTACTTGCACGTACAATAGGGTAGTTAGTTAGTACGGCTAAGGGTACGGTCTATCCTCCTTATTTAACGCTTTGAATGATTGGGCTGAGTACTATTGTTGGACCCCTATGTATATCGCGATCTGTAGCACCTAACACTCCTTTGTGACCATATTTCCCTCAGTTATATGAAGATTATCCCCTACCTTTTCATCTAGATCAGATCCAACAATTGGGGTTTGACCACCGCTATACATATCATATCCAGAAGTTGGGGTTATGTCGCCGAAATACAAATCAACTTCAATAGTTGGGGTTTTCACAACATAGATCAAACTCTTTGCATAGTGAGGTTTTTGGCAGCCATAGTCCAAATCAGATTGTCGCAGCACATTTTGCAGTGCTAAAACTTTGAGGTAAATCTAGGGCCATCTTAGGATGTTTGTAATAGACCTAGCCTATAATATTTAGGATGACGAGCTTATCGTAGTGGTACCATCACCTTTAAGCTCCCAATTTTCATGTGGTCCCAAATGTTCCTTGACGCAGTTTCAAGTGACCCGCATCACTAGATTCCCGAGCTTACCCTCTTTCCAACCATACTACTCTTAAGCAAGCTCAAAATTTGACCGGGGCTAGTGTATGTATAGTACTAGGTATCAAGTTATGGCTGCGGAGAAGGCAATGGAGAGATTTGAAGCTCTTGAGGAAAAATTTGATGGCTTCCAGGCATCCCTTAACAAAATCTTAGAAGCATTGGTTTCCTTGTAGATTTCTCGTAAACTCATAAGGGAAGAACATATTATTGATGCACACATAGAAGGAGAATCCAACCATCACATTCATTTCCATGGAGTGTTGAGAAATCTAAGGCATATCAATTAAGTGATTTCTCTTCAATCAGTAACTGCTTGTGACTGATTTTTACTTCTTTAGATCATGATCTTCTTTTACTTAGGTTATTAATGTTCTTCTTCATCAAACAACTACTAAAGCATAAACCATAAAGAGACAAGAGACACAAAATATAGGCTATCATCCAGGGCCAAAACCTCTCACTCTTTGAGAGGAAAACCAATGCAAGTTCTTCTTATATAGATTCCAATTGATAAATACCAAGACCAAGACCCTTGACCTATTTGCCACACCAAGATCAAGACACGAGTTCTTTCGATAAGATCCTTTGACAATGACAGTGAACCTTCTATTCGTTTCCTTTTCTCGACTCCTCTTCCACTTCTATCTTCTTTAGCTTCAAACCTTCGGTCTTCCTTCTAGACTTTACCTTCTTTGTCTCAACCTCTCTTCTGTTGCAACTAAGCTTGAGACTTTGCATTTTCTCAGATACTCTGTCTCAGTTCCTTTTGTTGCACTTAAGTTTCAGACTTCGCACTTTCTTGGCTACCCTTTCTTGGCTCTTTCTTATGCACCTAAACTTCAAACTTTGCACTTTCTCGGCCACCCTATCTCGGCTCTTCTTCTGCTGTACTTCACACTTTTTGCTTTAGACCGTGTGACCAAAAATATGTGTCTAAATGAAATTTGGACAACCCTATTTATAGTGGTTTTCCACTGTAATAAGCCGACTTGAAGAGGGTAAGATGACATGACTGTTATGAGGAGTTAATTAATTCCATTTGAAGCCAACTTGAAGAGGGATGACTTATGATTGTCTTGGAGGGCTACTTGACATTTCTATTGACTCATAAATAAGTGTAATATGCCCAATAAGAGTCCTTCATACATGACATAGACTCAAATTGATTTTATGACCAATCCTAAGGACTCACAATGGGAGTCATACTAAAATAAAATTCCTTGCTCATGAAACCCATGAGACAAGAATTACAATAATAATTTTATTTTTCTTATTTTCATCAATTACATAAAATCACAATTACACATGTCATTATGAAGACTGAACCTAGTTACTTTTCAACACTCCCTCTTAACTAGAGAGGTATTCATAATGGTACTTGGTCATTCTCAATCTAAATAATTTCTCATAAGAAGAGTCATATTAGTAACCCATCTATTTAGCATCATATCAACCAACATTGTCACATAATAAGTCCTTAACTAACAAATCTATCTCTCCACAATATCTGAGCACAATGATGGCGATACCAATGATGTATAGACACCCTCATCATTGTCTCTCTTAGAACATACCCCACCTCGATTCTCAGGTTGTGTTCCACCAGGACTATTCTTATCTTGGATTCCCAGTCCTCAAAGAATATCAGTCCTCTATGACTACTCTTATCTTGGATGCCCTAACTCATCCTCAAAGAGTATGAGATGCCATATGTTTACCCAATCCTCCATTATGTCTTCCCAAGTGAAGACAATAATGATGTGTCTACCTCTCCCTCTTAATTATGGAGGACCTATCTATTCCAATAAAGGAATGTACCTAAGATCCCACTTGGCTTAGGAATTTCCAAGTCTCTTCCAAGTAATAATCTTGTTTCTAGGCTCCCTCTTAATTAGGGACCTACAACAGCTCCTCAGGTGGAGATAATGGGACAACCAACTGCTTGAAGAACTCCTCTTCATAATGTCATGAACTTCTTTTCGTTATCTAGGAGTCTTCATGTTTGGGACTTCTACATAGGGCACCGACCATCCATCACTTTCATCCATGAGTCCACCATGTCACCATTGGAAAGTGATCCATCATTCCATATCCGACATTCCTTCATGCCATATTTACTTAAGGATCTTTCATCCTACTACATGTGCATCGGTGGTGGAAGATACCCATTGATGTTCCCTTGGCAGCCCTACATAAATTCATCCAGATATTCAAAAATAAAGGAATGAACATTAAAATCAATATTACCTTTGTGATGGGTTATCATCATAACATCTTTTAGTTGGCATCAACAGCCTGCATACATAGCGACACATCTCCCATATATAAATCTTATATATATATAAAATATATATATAATATATAATATATATATATAATATATATATATACAGTATAATTATAATAATATATATAATATATATATATAATTGTCAAAGCCTCTTCTTTTCCAGAATTTATCAGAGCCTTCATATCCTCCATGGAGATATCCTAGACAAATCTTCTTGGTCTTTTGGATGTTGATTGCCTTTACCATGGTTGCATATTTCATGATCTCTTCCTTCCTCTCTTTTTTCACACATTTCTTTCCTAGGTGCTTTCAATAAGAGTTCCTCAATTGTTGGCAATCACCCCATACTTTATATGAGGACATATTATGTTGATTTCATCTAGTGAATGTATGATTCATGCATTCCTGCATTTCTTTGAGGGAGGAGATCCTTCCTTTTGATCACGCTCTCAAGATAGAGCATTGATCCATGTTACCAACAACCATATGACATGATTTCCACAATAGCAATGTAAGCATACATACCTCATTTTTCCTTTAGGACATCCAAACTTCCTGCAACAACTTCCTTGATTTAAAGAGTTTCAATCCCTTGACCTGATTTACTTTTATGTCATCATACCATAATCCTATTAATTACACAAGTTTGGAATTCTTGATGAAACACTTGCTTCCTCTCTTGATCGGTGAAACTTTCGATGAAGATTCCATAAGAGAATATTGAGGATCTAGAGTATCCCCATTAGTAGATGTTTCCTTTTGACAGATGTATGATAAACCTTGTACTAGACGATGTTTCCACTTATGTTCCAGTGAGATTCCCAAGAGCTATATCCTTGACTTCCATGGATTCTAACCATCCTTCATGCTTCTTTATGATGATTTCCCGATATCTTGTTTCAAATGCTCCTATAATGCCTTGATGCATCCTATTTAGTGGATAATGATGGCCATATCTTACAATAGAAGACTTAGGAACTTAAGAAGAACTTAGGTGAGGAAGATTATCTTAGTAATAGAGATATCTTACTTCCTCTTTCTTGGACTTCTTCCTTTGATCTTCCTCTAATTCTTTGGCGATATGGGCTTCTTCTCTTCCTCTTTTGTTGTCCTTCTTGACCGTAGGACAATCTCTTTGTAGCGTCCATATTCTTGAAACTCATAGCATTTAATTTTAGACATGTCCCTTTTATTTTTCCAAGAACCAGACTTTCCAAATTTTCCCTTTCTTCTTGTCATTGTAGCATAAAATTGATTTTTCTCACCTACTCCCACATCAGATTTGTCCTTTAGTCTAGATTCTTCAGTCTTGCATAATGACCATAGATCATGTAATGGAGTAGCTTATTTTTTCCCATAAATACTTTAAGTGAAGTTACCCCACTCCTCTGGTAGTGCATTTAATACAACTGTAGTCATTTCTCTATCAGACATGAATTCTACTAAATCTTGTAGTTGATCCTGGATCTCAGATATCCTCATAAAGTATGAGGCTATTCCATCTTCCTTTGACACCTTCAACTTGTAGAGTTCTTGCCTTAATGAGATGAATTCTCCAACATTACTTATGAAATATAACTCTACCAATTTGTCATAGATTTATTTTGAAGTTTCGAGTTTAGATGCATATGGGATGAGGGGATCCTTGATGGATTCTATGAGAATCCTTTGAGCCCTAACTTCCCCTTTCATATACTTGAGCACCATCCTCTCTTGGTTTAGTGATTGAACCTTTGACATGTTCCATAACCTCATTTTTAATGAGATTTAGCTCTGTCCTTTTCTTTCATGTAAGATAGTTTGAAGCCCCAACCAATTTGTTGCTTTCCTTGCAAAAAGACATTTTCACAAATTCATATGTGGACATAAATATACTTAATTGATAGGATGCTCCTTCTTCTTTTTGCTTCCTTGATGTTGATGATGATATATAGGATAGAAAACTTCTACTTGATGAAGGTAATTTTCTTCAAGAATGATCCTTGATCCCAAAGAGAGTGAGATGATACTACCTTTTGAGCTAGCTTCCTTTGGATGAATAGTCTTCAAAGCACTTTAACTTGAGTAGATGTAAGGTTTTGGCCTTCTCCTTCTTGATGATGATCCCAATACTTCTTTGTAGACTTCTTTGATCTAAGGTTATGATGCTTTCTTTGACTTCAAGATGATCTTCGCTTTGATGCCTTCATTGAGATTTGATCCTTGAGTGTCCCTTGATAAGATGCCCTTCCTTGACTTAGTTACCTTAGCTATGATACCATGTTGAGAAATCTAATTCATATCAATTAAGTGATTTCTCTTCAATTAGTAACTGCTTGTGAGTGATTTTTACTTCTTTAGATTCCAATCTTCTTTTACTTAGGTTATTAATGTTCTTCTTCATCAAACAACTACCAAAGCATAAACCATAAAGAGAAAAGAGACACAAAACATAGTCTATCAACTAGGGCCAAAACTTCTCACTCTTTGAGAGGAAAACCTGGACAAATTCTTCTTATAGAGATTCCAATTGACGAATACCAAGACCAAGGCCCTTGACCTATTTGCCACTCCAAGACCGAGACACAAGTTCTCTTGATGAGATCCTCTATCAACGATAGTCAACCTTCTTCTCCAGTCATTTTCTCGGCTCCTCTTCCATTTTGATCTTCTTTATCTTCAAAACCTTGAGTCTTCCTTCTAGACTTTACCTTCTTTGTCTCGACCTCTCTTCTTCTGCAACTAATCTTCAGACTTCGCACTTTCTCAGCTACTCTTTCTCAGTTCCTTCTGTTGCACTTAAGCTCCAGACTTCACACTTTCTTGGCTCTTTCTTCTGCACCTAAAATTCAGACTTCACACTATCTCAACTACCCTATCTTGGCTTTTCTTCTGTTGTACTTCACATTGTTTGCTTTAGATTGTGTGAACAATTTTTTGTCTAAATGAAATTTGCATGGCCCTATTTATAGTGGTTTGCCACTATAATAAGCCGACTTGAAGAGGGTAAGCTGACATGATTGTTTGGAGGAGTTAATTAATTCCATTTGAAGCCGACTTGAAGAGGGATGACTTCTGCTTGTCTTGGAGGGCTACTTGACATTTCTATTGACTCATACATAAGTGTAATATGCCCAAGAAGGGTCATTCATACATGACATAGACTCAAATTTATTTTATGTCCAATCCTACGGACTCACAATGGGAGCCATACTAAAATAAAATTCCTTGCTCGTGAAACCCATAAGACAAGAATTACAATAATAAATTTATTTTTCTTCTTTTCATCAATTACATAAAATCACAATTACACATGTCATTATGAAGACCAGACCTAGTTACTTTTCAACATGGAGGTCACCAATATTCGAGCCACCAAACACCCAAGTTAGACATGTATGAATTTGATGGCTCTAACCCAGCAGTATGGGTGGCACAAATGGAAATATATGTCTGCCTTAACAATATATGGGAAGATGAAACTAAAATACATATGGGAGCTCTTTACTTGGACCAAGAGCAATGGTGGTGGTGCCAGTGGCATAAAAAAAATCTATCCAGGGAGGCCAACTTAGAACATGTTCTCAAAAGCCATTTGTGACCTCTTTGATCAGGAATCTCACTTTCTGGGTCATCTCACCAAGCTTAAGCAAATGGGTATAGCACGAGACTACATTGTAACCTTTGAACAATTGGTCATCTACACTGAAGGATTAGGAGACTAGGATATGCCTTGTACTTGGAATGTTTCATCAATGACTTAAAGGAAACTATCCAAGCCCATGTCAAAATGCATCACCCAGCTACTTGGTTGGAATCATCAACAAGGCCTTAGAGGTAGAAGTCGATTTAAATGCCTAATCCAATCTTCCAAATTTCATTGTATGGGCATGTCCCACCCCAACTATAGGCCCCACCCAAACACTTAAGGTTCAAAAAGTGTTGACGACATAAATGGTCGAAAATAAGAAAGAAGGACTCTGCTACTATTGTGATGACAAATACTCCTTGGGACATAAATGAAGGAACCAAAATTATTTCAAATTGACGCTACTGAAAACAGCTCCTCCAATGAAGCTCTAACCACTGAAGTGACTAAGGAGGAAGAGGATGAACCCCCAATAGACCCGGACACTAATACTCGAGCTACGTTAGATGAGTCGTTATCTCACTCCATGACTTGGCTGACATTTCTTCTCCTCAGACTCACAAAATCCAAGGTTTACACCAACCATTAGTGGTGTTGATTAATAATGGCAGCACACATAACTTTTTTCATAAGAGAGTAGCAAAAGCAATTCATTATTTTGTCCGGGCAACATCTAATTTCCAAGTCCTTATCACTGATGGGGGGACTATGAAATGTGAAGGTCGTTATGAAGATATTAAGCTTCAAATGGGAGATTATCACCTCAAAACCCACATGTTTCCCATTAAAATGGGTGGTTGTGACATTGTCCTTGGTGTTGAATGGCTCCGCACATTGGGCCCTATCACAATAGACTTCTAGGAGTTATATATGTGCTTTAAGCAGAATAACCACACTCATACACTGCAGGGACTCCAAGAAGGTGCTCCTACTATCATAAGCTCGCATCAAATGGAGAAGCTTTTAAAAAAGGGCCATCATGAGATAGTAGCATAATTTAATGCCATTGATGCCATTGAATCCACTTCTCCTCCTAGTCATCCTGATATGCAAAAAATATTAGATCGCCACTAGTGGTTCTTCGACAAACCTAAGGAGCTCCCACCCTATAGAGGTGAACATGATCATAGCACCCCTTTGATCCCAAGTACCTAGCCACCAAATGTCTTCCCCTATTGATATCCTTTTGCCCAAAAGAATGAAATTGAAAAATTCATCAAGGAACTCCTCGAAACTGGTGTTATTAATCCCAACACCAACTCGTGTTCCTCTATGGTGGTCATGGTTCTAAAGAAAGATGATGGATGGTGTAGGTGTATGAACTTTAGGGTCCTTAACAAGATCAGTATCAAGGACAAATGTCCTATCCCAGTTGTTCATGAACTGCATGGTGCCAAATTTTTTACCAAGAAAGACCTCCGCTCAGGCTATCACCAAATACAGATGAAGGAAGTTGACATTCCCAAGACAACATTCTAAAATCATGAAGGCCATTATGAATTACTTCTCATGCAATATGGTCTCTGTAATTCCCATCCACTTTTCATAGCCTCATGAACCACCTTCTAAAATTGTATCTCAGAAAATCTATCCTGATATTTTTTTATGACATTCTCATCTAAAACATAACATGGAACACTGATCTTTAGCATGTTGGCCAGGTATTGCAACTTCTCCAAGATCATAAATTATTTGTCAAATTATCCAAGTGTTCCTTGAAGAGTTTGAGGGGATTCTTGGGTCTCACGGGCTACTATTGCAAATTCGTCAGCAATTATGGTCACATTGCCTGACCCCTCACTGATATTCTCAAGAAAAAATATTTTATTTGGACTGGCAGATCTCAATAGGCCTTTTTAGCTATCAAATGGGCCATGTGCTCCACTCTAGTATTGGGCCTACGAGATTTTACAAAACCTTTTGTGATTAAATGTAATGCTTCAGGTATGGGCATTAACACAATATTAATGTAGGAAGGTCAATTATTGGCTTTCATGAGTCAACAACTCAGTGGAAAGCATCTGGGTTAATCTACATATGAGAAAGAAATGATAGCCATGTAACATGCAACAGACACTTGGCGACCATACTTATTGGGGTGTCATTTCCAAATCTACACGAACAATCATAGCCTAAAATACTTGCTCGAGCAACGTTTATCATCGCCACAACAAAATAAATGGCTCACAAAAATGTTGGGATATGTTTATGTGGTAATTTACAAGAAGGGGCATGACAATGTAGTGGTTGAGGCCTTATCATGCCAATGTAAGTATGAGGGGAACCTTTTATCCATTTCCCTACCCATACCATATTGGATTGAAGAGGCTTGTTATGAATAGTTCTCCCACCCCTCTTTGCCCCATGTCATTAATAGATTAAGAACAAATCATGATTCCTTAGAGAATTACTCTTAGAAGGATGAGGCTCTTCACTACAAAGATTGAGTAGTGTTATCCCCAACCTCCACCCTCAAAACTTGCATATTGGAAGAGCTTCACTCCTCTTTGGTCGCAGGACATTCAGGCTCACAGAAGACTTATACACAAGCACGTCACTCTTTCTTTTGGACCAACATGAAGAACGACATTTGTACTTTTGTAGCTGAATGCGATGTATGCCAGCGAAACAAATGGGAAACGGTCAAGCTACCGAGAACCTTACAACCATTGTCACTCCTTGCTTCCATATGGACAAATGTTTCCTTGGATTTCATTATAAGTCTCCCAAAGTCAGGAAAAAATCAGTCATCATGGCGGTTGTTGACAAACTTTCTAAATATGCTGATTTTTGCACTCTACTACACCCATTTACCCCAACATTGGTGGCTCAAGTTTTCATGGACCAAATCTTCAAACTCCTTGGCATGCCAACTTCCATTGTGTTTGATTGAGACCCCACTTTCGCTGTAACACCCTCCTCCCACATTTACCCAAGCTGACTAGTCCATCGGGGTAAACATGTGGCGAACAGTTACTATGATATGATTCAACTCCCCAAGTGTAGCTAAGGAAGTGGAATTGACGAACCAACACTTTATAGACCTCCCTTAGGTGCTACAGGACCTTCAAGGGCTAATCCACCACTCCAGGTGCCCAACCCCTGAGTTAACCTAGCCTTTCAATGAATTAAACCCCCAGTCTCTCCCATGACACGGGCATGCATGTGAATGGGACCCTCCAGTCGCTCCCACAATGCTTGCAAGGGAAAGACTACAACCTTTTTCAACTAGTTCTGTGCTTGAGACTACAATATTTAAGCCACTTTTTCAGGTCTAATCTCCAAACCACTGTCCAAAACTTGATGAGACTTTCCAAGACAATAAATGACACCAAGACAAAGCCTCTAACACAAAACTTGATCAAGGACTTGACCTAACCAAGCCTAACCATGACAAACATTTCATCGAACACATCATGAACATGTAATCTACATGTCATAATAGCAGATATGAGCATATGGGTTTCATACTTATCTGAGATTCATCAAGAAGCATTGATGCCTTATCACATTTGTTGGATTATCATCTATTAGGTCATATATTCATTGTTCATTCATTTATCAAACAAAACACGATGACAACCATACATTATCACTGTCATAAAACATGCTCATAACCATCATATAACCAATAGAATTAACAAGGATACAATAACCATAAATGCCACATGTGAGCCAATACATTTACCCATGAAATACCAAGGAGAAGGAACTCTTATTAATGAATGAAAAATACAACCATCTTTGGGACTTACACATACCACCTGACCATAGATTGGCTGAACCAAATCTTTCTTTCAGCCCATTGCCCTTGTGCTATATTCCAAGCATGAATGTGGGACTCATAACCAAAACAAAAACTAAATAAGCATGGATGCCACTGGATTTCTCCACCTACACCATGAGGAAGTTTATTGTTGTTGTGAAGGAAAATCCTTTCTGCAGACAAAGAGGATCCCTCTAGCCCAATGAGTGGGTCTAGCAACAAATGATACAATCTATAAGACACTTTTCTAGACCACAATAAAAATTAAAGAAGAGGAAGGAGACTTACCTCGTTCTGATACTATGACGTATTCCTTTGTTGAAGATCTTAATCATTTGCTCCCTCAGGTTCAATCCTCGCTGCTCATGGCATTTGAATACCTGCACAAGAGACCAAGAACAAACAAAGAGTAAAAGTGGAACCAACATAATTCAAATGTAATCCACTTAACAGATCAAGGAGCATTAAGATAAATGAAGCATCAATGCAAACATTTATGGAAAGTGAACAAACAATTGTATATATTAAGAAACTGAAAAAGGAAGCATACAACCTATGCCTTGATGTTGAGGCCTTCCTTTGGGTGGATGTCCAAGTCCAAGAAAAGACTCTTCAAGCACTCCTTCTCCAAGCTAGAAATGGGAAGCATGTAAGAATAATATTAGCATAGGGATGCAACAATAAATGACCAACCCTTTGGGAATGAAGGGGGATGAATTTATAGGCAGGGAGAGGGAGTTAGGACCTCACCAAAGATAGAGGAAGGTCCACATCGCAATGAATAATCTCATAGTGATAATTTCAAAGGGTAATATTGGGAGAATTCGACCACATCCACAACTAGCAACATCCAACTCACCATTCTGGAAACCTCTAGATCACGAAGCTTCTCCTCCAGTTTGGGAAAACCTGCCAGAAGGAGGCCAATGTGAGTTTTCCTATGAAAACCCATGCTGACAGTGCAAGTGTTTAACTAAGCAACCTGCCATCATCGCGGGGAGGCAGTGGAGCAAAACGCTAATGCTAAAAATTAGGTTTTAAGGAAACTTTTTCTAGAATGATTTCAGGGCATCTTTCCTTTGATTCTTCAGGGAGGTTTTGGTTTGTATATCATGATGGATATTTTGCACAGTATTCAATGTTTTGGCACTCCGGAATATGGCACGGAAAGTGATTAAGAGCTCAAGTCGAAGTTTCGAAAATGGTTAAATTTGAAAGTGCTCAGATTGGGTTAGAACTTGAATGATCGAATAGGTCTCGTCTTCCTCATTCCGGCGACATGAACAGTTCGAAAAACGGTCTCCATATGAGGAAGTTATGCCAAAAAGAAGAATTGCCAAGTAATATTGAAATTTTGAATTTTTCAAAAAATTTAAAATAGAATATTCCAAAAATATTCCTTTTGGGGCAACCAATAGCAGGCTGCCACGTGGCTTGGATGACATCAGCAAGTTGGGCGCATGTTTAAGATTTTTGGCAATTCTGAGTATTGAACCCACAACCTCCATTATAACAATGCCATGCCTTACTAATATACTAGCGCTTTGGAACTTTGAAAGGCTTATGACATAAAGTTTATTTAAGTTTTAAATTATGGTTTGGGCGGGGCCCGAAGGGGGCCGACCCCCTATACATAGGACCAGGCTTGAAGACCATGGCCGAAACCTCACGGGCGGTCAACAAAATGTGTTGGTTATATAATACGTGGTCACATTACCACAAAGTGTGGGGTTAACACGCAGTTAAGGGTAGGTCAACAAAATGTGTTGGCATGCAATCCCATGCATAACCACCAAGCCATAAACCGTTGACATGACATTCAATTAAATTACAGTTAGAGCGCGGTTTAGCTGGCGGAAAATTTTGCGGAGCGCCAAATTTGGGCGGTCCCGCCATAATTGGCAGGCCTATCTGGACTCTAACTAATGTTAGCTGGAGTCTTTCTAGGACCAACTGGCATTTGGGAGTAAATGGCCATAACTTTGGCTAGGAAAGTCCTTTTTGGATGATTTTTTTTTTGGATTTTTGGGCTCTTAAACCTTCTGGAGCCACTGGCATAGGTTTCACAGCCAACAGAAGTTATTTGTAGGTGATTTTGCTTCATGGAAGTTCCAAGAGCCACTAGGGCCATTTCAATGATTGAGCTGTGCTGGGCTAGGTTCATCTGTTTGAGGTGAAACAAAAGCCTATTTCTACTATAAGGAACCTTATGAATCCAATGAAGGTGTTTTTAAAAGCATTTGGAGACTTCTAAAGGCCGAGATGCTGAAGAGAAGTTTCAGGCAACCCAGAGCCATCCATGGGAGAAGGCCTAGATTGGGGAAGCAGTACTCATTTTGAGCAAGTGAACAGTCATTTGTTTATGTCAGATATGTGCTAGAGACATTAGCAGAGGTTTCAGAGACATTTGAAGCATTCTGAAGAAGTTTGTGCCATTAAGAAGCTCAGGGAAGCTTAGTGCACCTACTGAAGGAATCAAGTCCAAGGGAGCCTAAATCTGCCTGCACGAAGAGGACAACCATGACAGAGATGTATATGGTTTTTTATAAACCCATAGGTTCAGTCAGTAATCTTTTGGAGTTGAGTGTGGAACTTGTAAAAGAATTCAAGCAATAATCCCAAAGAGCCAAGTCTAGTTGACTAGAGGTCACAGGAGACGTAGCCCACGAGATTGGGGTGAACTCTTTATTAAATTTGTTGTTATGTGTGATGTTTATTTGCTGCCTTATATGCATGATATATATGTTTAATATCAGCTGAAACAAATTAAGTTAAAACATATAAACATAAGAAAATACATACACCTCTTTCAAGCTAAAATTCCACATAATGTCAAGTTCAAGCAAGGTCTTGTTTTTAAACGAATCTGAGTGTTTACTTCTTATTTCTTTAGGCAGAGTTTGTAGAGGGCCAGGTAGCTTCTGGATCTCATCCTATCTTTAGAGGTGACATAACCAATAAATGCCCCTACAGTCTATATCTATATTAGAAATAAGAAGTTCACATATTTGTAGATTTAAACTTGGAGTATTTGTTCACTCATTTACATAAATGAAAATGGATACCTTGCACCCTTTTTCAAGTACATTCCATTTTCAGATCAGGTTGGTATCAGAGCACTTGGTTTGCTTGATTGACATCACAATAGCTTGATTGTGTAGCTTGAAAGGTGTTTTAAAGCAGTGTAGAAGATTGACTGCTTTACTATTTTGCAAACTGCATGTTGTTTGAGTTTGCTGAAGTTGGGGATAGCTACTGATTAGCTAATTCTTGGAGAAGACAAAAAGGAATAGAAGGTATTTTCCTTATCCCAAAAGGACCTCAAAATCACTCCAAGATTTCCACTTGATTTGTGTCTTGTTGGCTGCTTGAATGTGATAGCTGTAAAGACATTTGGGTGAAAAATCTTTGTCATTTGTTTTGAAAAGCTTTAAGAACATTGTTGAAGTTAATTTGCTCATTGACATAATAATGACAACTTCATCAAGTGAAGTTTCCTCCTGCATAAGGTTCTTCGTTGAGGATATGAAGCGTGAATTCCTTATATTGAAGGATATGGTGCAGATCTTGCTTGAGGATAGAAGAGAAAGCACAATGCTTCATGAGAAATTGTTGGCCATGAAGCAGGAGAAGGAAGAAATTCTTCAAAGATTGCATGATATGGAGTTTCAGCTTCATCAAGCCCAAGAGGCTTTGGCCAAGAACATGCGTGAGGAAGAGGTAATCCATTCTGATTTGTCTTCACTTTCCTCTTCAGAAAGATGTGTTGGATCTTTCGAAAATCATACAAAGGGAGTAGGATCCAAGTTAATGATTAAGATGGGTTATGAAGGCAAAGGATTAGGAAAGCATGCACATGGAATTGTTGAGCCTATTTGTGTTGAGGAGCGACCCAAGAATATTGGACTTGGTTATGTGCAATCTAATGGCGAAGACTCAAAAGTCATGAAGGTATGTGAGGCTAATTCAAGGAGAACTTTTTTTCCAAGTTCCATGAGGCAAATATGTCAAATTCGTTTCAAAGATGATTGCCATTGCTTTAAGCTTTTTTTGCAGCAAGAAGATGGTAGACATGCAACTTATGGCAAGCATGCAATGTTATGCGGTTTTGAAGACAATAACGATGATGTTAGTCTGCAATTGAAGACTGGAGCCTCTACTAGTTCATCTCCTCATGGAGGCAAAAAGGATGAACATGCAAAGCAACACAAGAGGTATACATCTTCTCATGATCAATTTGATTGTATTTCTGCAAGGCATGAAAATGTTACATGCTTTAATGGAAGAAAGTTTTATTGTGCATATTGTGGTCAATTTAACCATCATGTTTCGAGATGTTGGATGAGGAAGAAGGCATATAGGGAACAGATGAAGCAAAGACTACCTTCAAAGAAGATGCATAAGATTTGCACTTTTTTCCAAAAGAAGGGACATTTTGTCTCTCATTGTTGGACTTTACATCCAGCTAATCGTCCCACACACATGCACCAAGAGGACAAGAAGATTGGCAAAGGTGGAACCACAGATTCCATTATTGATGTGGACAGGGAAGTTTCACATGAGGAAAAGTTGCAGCAGCAAAAGTCACTATGGAAGTGGCTTGGTGAGAAGTGGATGGACTTCTCAACACAGTAAGACGTACTCCTTTTGTACATATGTAAATTTTGGATGTATGCATGTATTCTATGTTGTAATAACTTGTTTATTTTGAGCCACCTTAGATCATTGATTAAGGCAACGTTGTTCAGTTTCATTCTGTAATTTTTCTTGCCAGAAAATTTCTGTGTGAGTGCAAGAAAGATAGTTGTGGATAGAAGGACAAGCGCATTCAAGAAGAGAAATGTCAATTTATTTCCATTTGTGGTTCGAAGTCATTTTCCATGCAAAGCAAATTTTTGAAGGGTTGAAGAGAAGAGGCTGTTCATTCTCTCATTGTCTGTACTACAGTTTAGTTTAGCATTTCAGTAAGCTTTTGGGGACCAAAAGCCTCGCATTTAGGAGGTGTGATCAGAAGCTCAAGTCGAAGTGTCGAAAATGTTCAAATTTGAAAGTGCTCAGATTGGGTTGGAACCTAAACGACCAAATAGTTCTCGTCTTCCTGATTCCGGCGCCGGGAACGGTTTGAAAAATAGTCTTTGTATGAGGAAGTTATGCCAAAAAGAAGAATTGCCTAATAACACTGAAATTTTGAATTTTTTCAAAAAAATTAAAATAGAATATTCCTTAGAATATTCCTAGGAATATTCTTTTTGGGGCAACCAATAGAAGGCTGCCACGTGGCAGGCCCGGAGGTTTCCACGTGGCCTGGATGATGTCAGCAAGTATGTTGGGTGCATGTTTAATTTTTTTGGCAATTATGAGTATTGAACCCGCGAACTCCGTTATAACAACACCATGCCTTACCAATACACTAGCACTTTCGAACTTTGAAAGGCTTATGACATAAAGTTTATTTAAGTTTTAAATTATGGTTTGGGCGGGGCCCGAAGGGGGCCAACCCCTAAGGGCCAACCCTCGATACATAGGACTAGGCCCGAAGACCGTGGCCCAAACCTCACCGGCGATCAACAAAATGTGTTGGTCATATAATAGTGGTCACATTACCACAAAGTGCGGGGTTAACACGCAGTTAAGGGTAGGTCAACAAAATGTGTTGGCACGCAATCCCATGTAGAACCGCCAAGCCATAAACCGTTCACATGGCATTCAATTAAACTATAGTTAGAGCATGGTTTAGGTGGCAGAAAATTTGGCGGAGCACCAAATATGGGCGGTCCTGCCATAATTGGCGGGCCTATCTGGACTCTAACTAAAGTTAGCTGGAGTCTTTCTAGGACCAACTGGCAGTTGAGAGTAAATGGCCATAACTTTGGCTAGAAAAGTCCTTTTTGGACGGTTTTTTATTTTTATTTTGGGGCTCTTCAACCTTCTGCATCCATTGGCATAGGTTTCATAGCCAACATAGGTCATTTGTAGGTTATTTTGCTTCATGTAAGTTCCAGGAGCCACTAGGGCCATTTTAGTGATTGAGCTGCATTGGGCTAGGTTCATTTGTTTGAGGTGAAACAAAATCCTATTTCTACTGTAAGGAACCTTCTGAATCCAATGAAGGTGTTTTTAGAAGCATTTGGAGACTTCTAAAAGCTGAGATGCTAAAAAGAAGTTTCAAACAACCTAGAGCCATCCATGGGAGAAGGCCTAGATTGGGGATGCAGTGCTCATTTTGAGAACATTAACAGTCTTTTGTTTATGTCAGATATGTGATGGAGACATCAGCAGAGGTTTCAGAGACATTTGAAGCATTCTGAAGGATTTTGTGCCCTTAAGAAGCTCAAGGAAGCTTAGTGCACATACTGAAGGAATCAAGTCCAAGGGAGCCTAGATCCGCCTGCACAAAGAAGACAACCATGACATAGATGTATATGGTTTTTTTGTAAACCCATAGGTTCAGTCAGTAACTTTTTGGAGTTGAGTGTGGAACTTGTAAAAGAATTCAAGCCATAATCCCAAAGAGCCAGTCTAGTTTACTAGAGCTCACAAGAGACGTAGCCCACGAGATTGGGGTGAACTCCTTATTAAATTTGTTGTTATGTGTAATGTTTATTTGCTGCCTTATATGTTTGATATATATGTTTAATATCAATTGAAACAAATTAAGTTAAAACATATAAACATAAGAAAAGACATACACCTCTTTCAAGCTAAAATTCCACATAATGTCAAGTTCAAGCAAGGTCTTGTTTTTAAACGAATCTGAGTGTTTACTTCTTATTTCTTTAGGCAGAGTTTGTAGAGGGCCAGGTAGCTTCTGGATCTCATCCTCTCTTTAGAGGTGACATATCCAGTAAATTCCCCTACAGTCTATCTCTGTATTAGAAATAAGAAGTTCACATATTTGCAGATTTAAACTTGGAGTATTTGTGCACTCATTTACATAAATGAAAATGGATACCTTGCACCCTTTTTCAAGTACATTCCATTTTCAGATCAGGAAGTGAACAGGAGACATGACAAAATATTGTGTAATAGATCCCCCCTAAAGCATGAAGGCAGAATGGGGAGTGATGGTTGAGGTGCTTTACAAGTCAGTGCAAGGACGAGCAAAACACCATCAGGAGACCTGAAAATCAAGCATATACATATACATATTTGACATCTCTGATGATCATGCATAACAATATAGGAATAAACATCTAATGATACATGAACCCGTGGTATGGACGCAACCATTCGAATAAGAGGGATCATGTGGAAGGATCCTCGGTATGGTTGCAACCATCCAAATAGAAATGATCATAAATACGGACCCACGATATGGTCGCAACCATCCGAATAGAAAATATTATAAATACGGACCCACAGTATGGTCACAACCATCCGTCTAGCAGAAACATGTATACAATCATGAATGACTCATAACTCCACGCAACTTGGATTCTATAAGACAAAATCTAGGGTTTTGCACTTCGTATTGACCTGATAAATGTACAAATTCTAACATGTGAATATATGTGTTGAAGTCGAACATGATAGAAAACCACCTGATTACCGGTCAATGATGTAAACCGTTAACAGGTACGAGAGAAACCACCAATAATGACAATGGCTTTCGACATACTATCAGCACAATCCACGAATGTAAATAATGGCACTGAATTCGAACACCCGTGAATTCATTCGATCGAAGGTTAGTGATGTAAACCTATCATCAAATGCAAAGAACTTTCCATTGAGGCATGCAAGATCTAAGGTATTGGAAGGGAGTTTCTAGATCATCTTCCTAGATAATGAGCTGAAGTTGACAGGAAGTGATCTGTCGAAGGAGGGCCATAATGAATCTCACATCATCAACACAAAACAAAGGATATAATAGAGTAAATAAGTAAGGTTCAGGATGGTAGCATAAAGTTAGATAATGTACATGCGGTAAAGAAATGCAGATAGGAGTTCTCTTGAACATATCGACGACACGACTCCAGAGTTTGGCAGCATCAGACTCAACATAGGATCAAAGGTCATGATGACGGAATGGTATGATAAGATGAGCGGTAAAAATGGATTTCCAAAACCCGGGAAGGCAAGTGACGAAGAAAGGATATCCCAAACCTAACACGAATAACAAATGAGTGTCATGTTCAAGAGCGATATGCTGCTTTTACAAGATACAAGAAATGGACACTTTTACTTTTCCCCCACCATTTATGGTGAATACCTGATATATATATATATATTTATTTATTTATTATTTAAATTTTTATTTTATTTATTTATTTTTTTTTTTTTTTTTTTTTTTTTTTTTTTTTTTTTTTTTTTTTTTTTTTTTTTTTTTTTTTTTTTTTTATCGCAATCTTGAGGGGGATAACATATGATTTCGATATAATTTTACCTTCAGATGAATTCATCCTAGTAAGTTTTAAGAGCCCTAGGAAGGAGGAACTCAGTCTCATCATAGCGACAATTCTT
This sequence comes from Pinus taeda, assembly GCA_000404065.3. Taxonomy (NCBI): domain Eukaryota; kingdom Viridiplantae; phylum Streptophyta; class Pinopsida; order Pinales; family Pinaceae; genus Pinus; species Pinus taeda. Next base: position 29,720 of record APFE031379070.1, read on the forward strand.
TCATTGTTAAATTTATATGAGTCCGATAGAAGTTAAACTCAACATTTTTTTCATGTTTAGAGAGTTTGAAAAAGAAACGAAAATCAAAACTCCATTTAGTCCCTTTTCGTAATTTGTCTCTCGAACCCGAAAATGTACAAAACCATATTCGAGAGAACCTCTTGTCCAAGTTGATCAAGGTGTTTCTTTTTCATAGAATAGTCTATCAACAATGTAAACTTTGAAACGAGAATTGATATTGTTACCCGTTTCGTAGAGATAGCAAAAAAGTGACCCGATTTTGAAAAGGGGTGATGCAGAATACACATGTTTTTCTTAGAGCATAGTTTTTGACACTTTACATTCTGTTTTAGAATGGTATTGATTTTCATGCCGATTTAAAAAAGTGGTAATTTTGCACGAGGCCCTTTTCTTAAAAGACCTATTTTTTGACTTTAAATTTTATAATGTATGAAATGTAAATAATTATTTTCTAAATTTAATAATTTTTGTGTATTCTTCTTCATATTTTTTGTTTTTTTTTTTGGTAGGAGGGTTTTTATTGTTTGCATATTTAAAGAAGAGGTGATGTTTGATTTCGAATTCTGCATATTTATACATGTTAATTAATTTTCCAATCCCATGAAATAATTGTCTCTAAAAACAATAATTTTTAACAATTGACATAAAAAATAACATTTAACATAATATAACTAAAAAACTACATGTTTGATAATTTTTACAGAAATGACATTCAAAATCACAATTTTTATAGATTTTGTAACTAAAAATAGTTAAATAATACATATAAATATAAATAATATATATATATATATATATATATATATTTTATGAATTTCATGTCAAATAATAATAATAATCACAGTTTTTTTTTCAAAAAACAATGATTAGCATAAAAAATAATGTGAAAATCACATAATACAAATATTGAACGCATAACAACCTTAATTGAGTGCTTATTCTTCTCATAAAATGTCAAAGTCAAAACAGTACAAGCATAACTAATTAATAATTATAAAAAATGAGCTTGATTTCCAATCATAACTTAAATTTAATCAACAATGTCACGTAATCCAAACTTTTCGTCCTCTAGAGTTTCATCATTGTCTTCTTCCACAATATTTTTTGCTTGATTTTGCTCATTTTCCTCTTCTAATGGATTTTTGATGTGTGTGAATCTCCCAAAGTGTGCTTTTCCAATCATTCTGTGTAATGGTGGTTGGGGTTCCTTTGGCTTTTTTGCCACACGTGATTCACTAAAGTCCCTTTTTTTCAACCCAATTTCTTGCATTGGATCTTGAAGAAATTGAAGAGCATTAATTATTTGTTGAATAAAATTCCACTGTATTGGATCTTTTTCAATGGCAATGCAATTTCTCCCTTTTTGAAGGCAACATGCTAGTGTTGTACCTAATTGTCAAGCACAAAAGAAATAACGAAGTAAATTAGTACAATGACATATAAATTAAGAAATAATATATTTAAATTCAATTCCATATAATAAAACTTACCTGAGCCAAAAAATAAATCCAGAACTCAATCTCCTTCATTTCAACATATGCCTATAAGTTAGTTAATCAATAATTGTGGATTTTGATAAATGTTAACTATCTCTCCTTTTGCTTCTTTGTCTTCATATGTTAGTTTTCTTACAACAACATCATAAGTCAGTGTTTGGCTATGACTCTTTCCATCTACCCGATTAAAAATCATAGACATATAGCTATAATCTTTTGCCCAACTATCAATATGGATGAACTCACAATCATTTATAAATAGTTGATCTTCACGGTTAAGAAGATTTAACTTTTGCCTATAACATGAAATAGTAAAATTTCAATTAACTTGCACATAAATGAATTTTTTAGCATTAATCAAATATACATTTTAAAAGTCTTACCATGTAAGTTGCATCCTTGAATTTGTTTTCCCCTTGGAGCTTGACAATAACATTGCCAATTTTGTGTTTGAATGAAATGTCACAAATCTCCATAATGGTGATGACATGACTTCTAGAAATTTCGCAACCACTTTACTAAGAGTTTGATAAGTATAAGGGTCACTATCATAGTCAATGTTAGGAATATTGAAACCATGGGGAATATCTGCAATAACTAGGGCATAATCCCTTTTAGGTATGAGTTTAGCAATGCCTTCACAGTTGCCTTGTATTACTTGATGTTGAATAGTGTCAAGCCCATTCCAAATGAAATGAATAAGAGTTGGATCAAGTTCAACATTCTTAAGGCGTTTTTTCTTCAGTCTTTCGATCTTAATTTTTTCAATAAAGGTTCTGAAACTATTTGATGCTCCATTTGTATCATTATTCATCTTTTATAAAATAAACAAATGTATGTGTAAGTTATAGATTAAAAATGTATATAGATAAATAAAAATGAATGTATAAATCAACATACCTTTTTAAATGCAAGATTATTTTTTTTTAATGTTGATGTAGAACTTGAATCTAGGTAGTTGCGTACAACATCATCCCAACTATCTTCATTCAACAATTTAACCATTTGTTCTTGAATTTTCATATAAACTTTGTGATTGCATAGATAAAGTAAAAAAAATTAATATAATGATATGTATAACAAATAATACCAAGAACAATATGTTATATTTAAAAGAAAATTATATTCTAGAAATAAATAAAAATAATTCAACAAACTTACTTTTGAAATTCCTCAGACATTTCCTCCAATGATAATTCCCCTAACCTCACACGAGATAATATTGCTTTGACAAGTTTTTCATCCTTCACTCTTTGCAATGCTCTCCAAGGTGTGATAGTCTTATCTTTTGGAAGCTGTTTCATTTCAGGACCTGATTTACTGTTGTTACATATCAATGGTTTATACCTTTTGACCTTCTGGTTTTTAATGCCAATGTTCTCCCACATGCTAAAAATCTCATTAATCAACTCCCATATCTCTCCAGTTCTAAATGCCAACTGAAAAATGTTGTCGACACCTTTGAATAAATCACTAACTTTACTGCCTTTTGAATTGATTTTCTTTTCAATTTGATACCCTATTTCCATACAACATTCTTTTCGGAAATTTACAGTAACATTTATCCTATCCCCACCACATTTTTCTTCAAATTCACTATGAATAAATCTAACCCTTTGGATGAAAGTCATAGACATCCTATATTCATTATCTGAATTATGATCCCATGCCACTAACTTTGCTTATGTATATGATAAACCAGCATAAATGATACATTTCATTGTTTCAAAACGTTGGTTATTGGGATATTCCTCCATTAATTGTCTTTGAGATTCTATAGAATAGTTCCCCCAAGCACATAATAATTGTATTCAAAACATTTTGACTTATCAAATGCTTCTTTGTTGGGAACTTGAACTGGATCAACAAGAAGCACATAATTAACCACATGAGCATATGGATTGTACCTCATCAATGTCTTCAAGTTGTGAACATGTAAATGGTGTGGCTTTCTGATTTGATATTTACATTGTCCCTCACTTGCCTTATAGATTTGTCTGACATTAAGCTGAAATGTACGACCATCCTCAATTAAGTTTCTCTTTGTCAAGTTCTGTCGAATGACATTTTATTTTGTTTTGATAATGCTATCCTCTAAATCAGCTCATGGTGTAATGATTTCTCTGCTTTCTTTTGAAGTTTCACTAGGTCCTTGACTGTTGGTAATGACGACTTAAAAAATGTTCAGCTTACTTTTCTCCCTCATAACATTCTCATCATTAACTTTAACAAATTTATTCTTGGGCATTGTTACTTTTGGTCTTTTATGACTCTTCTCAGTTCCAATGTCATCCTTAGTAACAACAACATATTCTTCACTGCCAGTTTCAACTTCCTCGTCTTCAAAAGTAACTTGTTTGCCTTTGCTAGATTTATCCACTAGAGTTTTTTTTTTTTTTTAATCCCTTGGATGTAGTTTTGTAGTGTCATGAATTACTACATTTTGTATGTTTGTCATATCTTCTTCTGACACTGAGTAGAAACTGTTGACAACTTTCTTAATATCATGCTCTATGAAATGAATGCCTCCCAACTTAATTGAAAAACTTTCAACAAAATTTTGCCAAACAAAATATCATATGTCAATAAAAAGAAAGTTATAAAAATATAGTGAGACCATTACAAGAACGCAAAACACAAATATAAATAACAATACTTACGATATTTTGTGTCATCTCATTTACGATTTGTTTGCACAACTTTGTAGATACCTCTCTCGTGTCATACAATGAATATGATAACTGGTATTTAATTATTTCATGTGAGTTGGGCGGTTTTGTAAGTATGTAAACAACTTCACTGTCTGGTACTGAACACATGTCTATGACCTTTCCTATCACTTCATAAATTCAATTATCATTAGGTATATCAACATATAGATATATTTGCACATTTTGACTTTCTATTTATTTCACATACATACATTTGATGGAAGTTTCACTTCTTTTGATTTCTTCGAGTATGAAATCACTTTCTTATCGTTTGAAGCACTTGAAAGATTTTTAGCCATCAGCTATACTACTAGTGTAACCCCTTATTGTTATTAGTACAACCCCCTTATTATATTGTTGTACCCATGTAGTCCCCATAGAAGCCCACTATTGTTATTATTGGTGCCCTTACATTATTATTGTTATGTCGGCTCTGATTATATTATGACCCCTTAGACTCCTATATATAGAAAGGAGGTCTTGTCATTTGTATCATCCAAGAATTGTTCATTTGTGTAATGTAAAAGAGGTTTCCCCCTCGAAGAGACTCATTTTTAAGGCATTGATCTATTTTTTTTTGAGCCGGTTTCATAACAGGTTCGTTCACCAATGTTTTTTGAAGATCCACCTTTAAGAGTCTTTGGTCCAGAAAGATTCACAGAAATCTTCTTTGATGCCATTTTCCTGAAGAAAAAAAGACACATATAAATCAGTGAATCACAAAAAATAATAACCTAAATTAACAACGAAAATGATAAATGATAATTAATTTTATAAACCATAACAATTAAAAAAAATAAGAAATTTAAAAAATACATCGGCCTGTTGCCGCACCCTGAAAATTGGTCGGCCAACCGAGCCAGCCATTGGGTCCGACCCCCGTAGCCCACCCTGGCGGCCCAACAACTGTCCCCCCTCCCGAAGCCCAGCCCCACCCCAACCTGGCGGCCCAATGGCCCGCGAGGGTGGCAGGGCGATTCCCAAAATCGGTCTCCACCCTCGCGGGTTGTTCAGCTGTCGGGGTGGGGCGGGGGGTTGCGGACAACCTCTGCCCCACCCCAGCATCCCAACAGACCGCAGGGGTGGCGAAGAGATTCCCGAAAACACCTTGCCACCCCTACGGTTCGTTGGGCCGCTGGGGTGGGGCGGAGGGCTCCGCTCCACCCCGGCGGCCCAGCAGCCCATGGGGATGGAGGGGCGATTCCCGGACAGCCTTCGCCCCACCCTAGTGGCCCAATGGCCCACGGGGGTGGTGAGACGATTCCGGGAATCACCCCGCTACTCCTGCAGGCTGTTTGGCCACCGGGGCGGGGTGGGATGCCGGGTAGCCAGCTTCACCACCCCTAACCTATGAGCCTGTTTGGCCGCCGTGAGCATTACCGGGCCCACCATGCCCATTGCAGACGTAGTGGGTAAATTTGACCCACAAAAATTTTTAATTTACAAAAAAAAAGCAAAAAAACCTCATTAAACTTATTTAATTTTAAAATTTGCAAAGCTGAAAAATTAACTAACCTTTTAAATGCGAGAATCCTGTGTTGAATATGTTGTTGATAACAATGTAGTTGCTCCACAAATTTGCTCCAAGTCTTTTAACGAACTTCGGAAAAGCATGATGTGATGTGAGTAATAGTGATAATGAAATTTATTATATAGGTGAAATTACGGAAATGTTTTACTGTACGGTTAATGTGGGATTAATTTGTTTTTAAAAAAATTTAACATGTTAATTTTGTTATGGTGATATATGAAACTATGATAAAACGAATATTATGGAATTGTTTTACAACATGGTGAAGTGGGATTAATTTGTTTTAGAAGGTATTATAAAAATTGAAAAAACATTCAATTGTCTAGTAAAATATTATATAGTTTAATTATAAATTAATTTAGGTAAAAGATTTAGTTTACAATTTTAAATTTAAATATTTATTTCATAAAAAAAAATTAGTTAAAATTTTTCAATAAATTGTAGAATAAAATAATGGAGGGAAATACATGAAACAAAATTTTTGGAGGGAAAATTTTTGGCAAAAATGTTTGGCGGTAAAATTTTTGGAGGGAAAATTTTATTCTTTAAGCTATATAATATCATTAGGAGAGTGCATTTGTATAATTCAAACTCTTCTATTTGAAAGGGATGGATTCTTCTGATAGTGAAGTTTCGCTTTGTGAAGCATCAACATTTTTGATGCGTAACAAATCTATTCATATTGATGAATATAACAAAAATTCTTCCACTATGAATAGAAAGTCAATTCTTCCACTTAGTCCCAATCCTAAGGATTATGAGAGCAACACTGATAAAATAGGGGATGAAGAATTTCACATAAATAAGGAGTCACGGTTTCCACTTAGTCCTAATCCTAAGGATTATGAGACTAGCATTGATGAAGAGCATGATGACAAATTTTAAAAGAATGGAGTGTCACGATGTCCACTTAGTCTTAATCCTATGGACTATGAGAGAAACAATGATGAAGAGCATGATGACGAATTTTAAAAGAATGGAGTGTCACGGTGTCCACTTAGTCCTAATCCTATGGACTATGAGAGCAGCAGTGATGCGAAGCACGATGATGAATTTCAAAAGAATGGAGTATCATAGTGTCCACTTAGTCCTAATCCTAAGGACTATGAGAGCAATAGTGATGAAGAGCATGATGAAAAATTTCAAAAGAATGTGTCACAGTGTCCTCTTCGTCCTAATCCTATGGACTATGAGAGCAGCAGTGATGAAGAGCATGATGACGAATTTCAAAAGAATGGAGTGTCAAGGTGTCCACTTAGTCCTAATTCTATGGACTATAAGAGCAACAATGATGAAGAGCATGATGAAAAATTTCAAAAGAATGAAATGTCACGGTGTCCTCTTAGTCCTAATCCTATGGACTATGAGAGAAATAGTGATGAAGAATTTCAACTGAATAGAGTGTCACAGTGTCCACTTAGTCCTAATCCTATGGACTATGAAAGCAGCAGTGATGAAGAACATGATGAAGAATTTCAAAAGAATGAAGTGTCACAATGTCCACTTAGTCCTAATCCTATGGACTATGATAGTAGCAGTGATGAAGAGCATGATGAAAAATTTCAAAAGAATGGAGTGTCACGGTGTCCTCTTAGTTCTAATCCAATGGAATATGAGAGAAGCAGTGATGAAGAACATGATGACGAATTTCAAAAGAATGGAGTGTCACGATGTCCACTTAGTCCTAATCCTATGGACTATGAGAGCAGCAGTGATGAAGAGCATGATGAAAAATTTCAAAAGAATGGAGTGTCACGATGTCCTCTTAGTCCTAATACTATGGATTATGAGAGCAATAGTGATGAAAGACATGATGAAGCACTTAGTCCAAATCCTAAGGACTATGAGAGTAGCAGTGAAAAAGAACAAGATGTAGCATTTTCAGTAAGTAAACAGTCACATTTTCGATGTAGTTTTGATTCTATGGACTATGAGAGCAACACTGACAATGCACATGACGAAGAATATCCAATAAACATCGAGTGAAATTTTCTATTTAGTCCAAATTCTAAGGACTATGACAATAGCACCGAAGAAGGGGAAGATCAAGAATATCCTCCAAGTTAGTATTTGAAAAGCACAGTTGATCATAGTGTGGATAACATTCCTAAGAATGACGATGAAAATGATTATACAAATGATGATCCAATGATGGAGATGTTGCCAAGAAATATTGTATCGAGGAGTAGGAGCAAACCTTTTCGTATTAATGTAAGATGTTCTAGTTATACAAGGGGTAGAGTAGAATATCTGACGAGAAGAAGTTTTATCAGCACTCTCTTTTCAAGTGAATGTTGTCAAAAAGATTGCTTGAAACATATGGATTTCAAATTTGCATTAGAGAAAAGGAAGAGATATTTGTCAATGAATAAAAGCATGCAAATTTCATATTTAGTTGGGTGCATGCAATCTACATTGTCAGGTTATGATTATCATATTGGGTCTTTATTTATCTGTAGAAAGGCTTTCAAAATGTTTCATTTGATGGGTAATTTTCGTCTCTCGAGAATCCAAGAAAATTTGGAAACCCACATTTTATTCAGAAGTACGTCATAAACGACAGTTTGGGCCATTATCAAATACTGCAATGTCATGGATGAAAGATTTCTTTTCAAAGCATGGAGAGTGTATGCCAAATATAGAGACAATACATATTCCAAATAATTTTTCAAGACGAGAAATCTACAACTTATACAAAGAATATCCAGAAGGTGCTGAGGGACATGGTCGGTTTATTTTTGTGAAGGTATGGAAGAAAGAATTCAACAATGTCCGTATCCCCAAGAAGACAAGGATGGGGATTTGTAGTACATGTGTTTCTTTTAAATAAAAAAGGGACAAATGTGAAGGGTCAGAAAGAGGTAAGTATTCATGACTTTAACTTTTAAAATTGTATAGTCATCAACTATGAAAACGTATTTCTTAATGGATTTCTTTTATGTTGTGTAGATTCAATTGTCAAAGAACTTCAGGAGCATCACGAACAACAAACAAGTGAAAGGAAAAATTTGTAGAAGAATCAAAAGAAGTGTTATGATAATCTGAATAAATATTTGGGTTTGATAATTGATGGTATGGACCAGAAGAAAACACTTTTACCACATTTTTTTCGCACACCCAAAAATTTACTGGAGGAAAATTTTATTTAGTATCAGTTGGTTGGTTGTGTGGTCTTCAATGGGAAAATGTTGCCAAGGGTGTACTTTACAACTCCATATATTCATAATGATGCAAATCTGACAGTAACCATAATTCATGATGTGCTTTCTCATTGGTCTGGTAATCTTCCTGAAGTTTTGCATCTACAATTAGAAAACACTTGCCGTGAAAACAAAAATCAGGTTGTTTTTGGATATCTAAACATGCTTGTTGAATTAAGAATTTTTCAGAAGGTAAAGGTTGGTTTCCTTCTTGTTGGGCACACTCATGACCATATTGATCAGATGTTCAGTCGTTTTTCAGTCACATTGAGGAGGAAGGAAGTTGGGAGCTTGCCATCATTAATTAAATGTATTAAGAAATCATACACGCTAGAGCCTATTGTTGATGTGTTGGAAGAAACTATTGACATGCGAAGGTTTATTCTGGGATCACATGGTGAGGAGAAATGCATTGAACAACTTAATGACATTAACTTCCAACATCAATTTCGTATCAAAAAAATTGATGGGAAAACACTAATATGGGGCAAGAATTACTCAACTACTACAGAATGAGCACCGTCATCAAGTTTGGAATTTTTGAAGTTCATTCCAGATCATCCAATATTTGCATCAAAAAATTTTGCTATTACAATTAGTTGGTGAAGTTCATAATGCACACAGACAAAATAGAGATATAAATTATTATGATTGCCTAGAAGAAATTAAAAAATGTATTAGATATACATATGAGTACTTTGACATTACTGATTCAGTTTGGTGGGAGTCATTTTTCAATAATCAAAGTGATATCATTTCAGCAGCAACAAATGAAGATATACCTTTAAAAAATCCATTTATTTGGCCACAAAATGTGTCAAATGAACATGAGGAAAAAAAACATTGTTGGACAACAACAATCTCAAGGTATTATTAATTCTTCACAGGGAGAGGAAAGAGAGATGTATATTGGTTCCAGAAGATCTCGTGCACAACGTGAAACCATGGAAGACCTTACAAGGGTTCAGTACAGGATATTAAGGAGGGTTGCATGATCGCAGTGCTAACAGATGGAGATCCCAATGGCTATCCATTCTAGGTTGCTAAGGTTATAAAGGTCTTTACAGAAAATGAGGATGTTATAGGTGTTGAAGTACATTGGTATGCCACAAATACGCACCCATTCAATGGTGTGTATAAGCCAGAGATGGTAGTTGACAAAAAAATGGCGGAAAGAGAAAAAGAAAGGGTACAAACATAAATCACAGCTGCACAGACCTCTCAAAATTGGAGGACGTTGACATACTTGTTTATGACTTCAATTTAACAAAGAGAGAAACTCTTCGCTTCAAGATGATAGAGATTTTGAAAAGGTTGTTACTAGAAGGAACAATGTTGAGATGCGAGTCTGCTGAAACCAATCGTAGATCTAGAAGAATTTTGAAACCTGAAATGGTGGGCATGCATGTGGGCTCAGATGGGGCACTAGTTGATGAAAGAAAAGAATATGGAAAATCTTCATCTGCATCCAGTCATTCATTTGAAGATGTGAATTCTGATGGTGTGCAAGAAAATATGAGTGATTTTGAATAACCGTCTAAGACAATTTATATAACTGATGTTTGCGTCGTATCTTGAAATAAAAATTTTGATTTCCATATGGTGTTAAATCAGAAGTTATGAGTCATTTTTATGTTGTTGGATTAAATGTCTTAATTATGATGATTTTTATTGTTTAGAATATCTATAATGCAACATTAATCTAGAGATATAATGTATGTTTCATTCAATATACAAATAATGACATTTTGATTAATTTAGTCATGTAATTTTTTCATAATGTCATGGTTGAAAAAATTCCATTTTTTTGTATCTTTAATGTTATGGTTGAAAAAAAATTAGAATTTTAGCAATCTTTAGTGTGATTATTATATGTTTAACAACATGGCTGAAAACTAATAGAATTTTAATGTATTTCAGATTCCATTATTTTATCTTTATGGTCATTACTAAAACATGTTGAATTTATAATTATGAAAGAAAAATGTTATTCTAGCAAAAACATTAGTGTGTTTTTTTTGTCATAAACAATTTTTTTTTGCACATAAAATTTTTGTTTTACTAGCATTTTTTAAAAATGTTGAAAATTGACCTTAAAAAAAAAAAAAAACCATCGTTCCGGTATCAAAACTTTTCGTTTTCAGGGTGTTTTTTGCACGAAAATTTCGTTTTCACTGCCATTTTTAAAACATGTTCAAAATTGACCCTTAAAAAATAACCATAGTTCCAGTATACACAATTTTCATTTTTAGCACTGTTTTTGATGTTTTTTCGGGGTTTTTTGGCCAGAGTTCGAGTTTTGAGTTTATAGTTCCCGTTTCAAAGTTTACATTGTTTATCTCAGCATGGAAAAGGGTTAAAATTATACTGAGTAGATATCATTTCATTTACTTTTACAAGTTCGAAACGACAATTACTCGACAATCTTTTTATTTTTCGAGAGTCAGAAAAGAGCTTAAAGATGACTCCAGGGGGTCGCTTTTTTGTTTATTTTTTATGAGTCCGAAAAGTGATAAAATACAACTCGTTGAATCAGTCAAAGTAAATCATCGTAGTCTAGAAGATATGACCTGTCGCTGCACAAGGAAACACACATTACTGATTTCGAGGAAAAATATCAAAAAAAGAGTTACATTTTCCCTAATTTGGTAAAAATGTTATTTAAAAACTATAAATAAGGCAAAAAATAAATAATTTTTATCATTTTACCAATTTGAACTTGTGGGAGCATTTTTAACTCATTTTACCTCAAATATCAGGCAAGGAGCACGAGCAATCTGGGACACCATTTGTCGAGCCACTTGTTACAGGTAATAGACCTGTCCTTCCTCTTCATTTTGGCATTCATTTTAAGCACTTTCATCCATAGAGTAGGTTGTGAGGAGGATTTTTCGAAAATGTACATCATGGGTGACCAACACAAGTTTCACCCATCCGGGTCGTGCTTCTCACCCTGAGGCCAATTAGGCACTTGTGCTGATAGCACGAAAGAATTCTGAAACAAACACACTAGCGATGAGACAAGACATTTTAAATGAAATCCTCCATGCAAAATAGTCAATCTTGGATTTTCTCTCCATGGATGCTCATAAAATGTCGGTTTATTGATGTTTTGTAGAAAAACTAGTCCAAAATGGTGATCAAGTGGAAGGAGAGGGGTCATGAAGCTGAGGACCACCAGACAATGCAAGATGATGACTGTATCAAATCCCTTCGAGCATGTGGGCTGCTCAAATACTTCATGATTCCCAGGATCAGAGCACAACCTGAATTATTGCAACATTTGATCAGTTGGTGGGATGTAGATCGCCAATTGTTTATGTTTGGGGACCAAGAACTTGAAATATAGGTCACCGACATCTATTTCATTACTAGGTTGTCCAGAAAGTGTCAATAGGTACAACTATTTGGGTCACCATCTAGAGGAGAGAGCATGAACATACTCATTGCAAGACATTGTCTGGGAGCCAAAAATAGAAATAGCGAAAAGACTAACATAGCAACCATCGACAATGTTCCATTGTGAACCATCCTACACACTATGGCTCGAATAGTAGGGGCGCAAGCATTGCATGAGGATTCAAAGTCTCACTTCCAATATGTGATCGAATGCATCCCATGATATTCAACTGGTGTGAACATTTATTGACATGCATGAAACGATAATTAACCAAGTGCAAGAGGGGAAATCTGAAATAATTTAGTTTCGTATCTATTCTAGTGACATTCATCCTAGAACATGTGCCATTATTCCGTTACCAGTGGTTGGAAGTGGATCCATCAACACCTAGAGATCCACGTTTGCTCTTATGGGGAGAGTTGATGTCGCAACATGGGGGAGGTCAATAGATGTATTTCCCTCCAGCATTCTGTGGATGGCTATGTCAACAACTAATCATGGTCAATGATTGGGCATATGCAGGGAAAAATTTCCAAGGAGATCCAGATCTTCCACTTCCTCCAAGGGAACAGTGCACTGATTCAGGTAAAAAACTCTTTTTTGAAGTTTTTAAAGTTTATATCATTTTTTATGTGTATTGAGATTCAATTTGTTAAATTGTGAAGATATGGGATCAGAGAGATATCCAAGGGTTTCTCCAATATCTAGGCGAGTGGCATGCCAAATCGAGGATGCTCCCCCATACGTAGAAGGAGCGGATCCCATCGTCAAGGTTGAGTGGAACCTAGAAAGCTTAACCAGGGGAATTCCAGAGTTTGCCTCGATCGATGAGGTGCCATTGCGCTATCAGAGGTGTTAGCGCTTGAAATTTCACCTCAGGCTGAAAAAGGTAAACTTCAAGGCAACATCAAACCACTTAGCCTCGTAGCTAGCCCTACAGGGCAGGAGAGGGCTCTCTCCGGTCTATCTCGGTAAAGATCTTCAATGGGCGAGATAACCAATGTGGAAACACTTATTTTAGGCTAGTAAACTGATAAAA
>APFE031379073.1:1606-23042 GCA_000404065.3 Pinus taeda
TCAGGTTCGCAGGAAACATGACCATTAGGTGCGGCACCGCAGGCAATACTAGGAGAAAGTACGAAACCAGGATTTGAGACATTTTTAAGGTCTTTCTCCCATTTTCAAGGCTTGACATGAAGAGCTGAGGTTTAAGACTTGCAAAAGAGGGATGTATGAGAATTGATGGACTCACACAAACTGTACAAAGTCATGGTGGCAATTTTTTGTGTAACACCTCCCTTCTTCATTGTTGTATATGCCACACGCAAGCAGTACAACTCCTAGTCCTGAGAGTCATCTAGTCCAAGGAAAAAACACTACAACACATTCAATTCATGTTACACAAATTGTCATTGATTCTCATGCCAATTCAAATTTCTGAGTGAGAGAGAGATGTATGAGACAGTAATAGAAGCTTGTGAACCAAGAAGTAGAGCACATTGATTTCTCTTTCCTCTTATTTTTATTGTTCTTTCCTCTTATTTTTATAATCATACCTTGACCCTTCATCTTCCCAACCTTTCAACTTCTTAGGAATAATAGCCATCACATAAAGAGGAAATATTTACCCAAGGTATATTTTCCTCTTAAGTCAAGTTTTCTTCCTCCCTAAGGCATCATAATATGTTAGCAGTCCCCTTTCTTTAGCTCTAGCATTTTTTAATAAAAATAAACAATAGATCATATAATAGAGTTTGACATCATAGCATCAATGTTGTCATCCTAGCATTATGTGTTCTTAATTACATTACAAAAATTGGGGTAATGAAAGGGGTTTAGAAATTCACACATGCTACTAACTCCCCATATTCGAATTATAGTGAGCTAACATGGTCATCACTTTGTCCTACAAATAATATTGGAATTGTTACATTTTTAGGACCACAATTTCCATATTTTGAATTTCATTTTAAGCACATAATAGTTCATTGGGAATGTCTCCATGAGAATAAAACTTTAACACAGGGTTAATGAGAGTTTGCAATAGTTATCAACCTTTGCAAGACCATAAATTGTTTCCTTAAGGTCCCAAAAACATGTCAAATGTTGATTCCCTGAAATATGATAAAGTCAAGACCATCTCTAAGATGTTATAATACTATTCTCCCCAATCTAGAGCATCCATGAATTCATATGATACTTATGTTATACATTTTGGATAATCCCTCCTCATTTTGGAGGCTTTTGGTCACCAAAAGCTTTACTTTTGAAAAAGACAAGGAAACAACTCTTTAACTTTCTCATTTGAGTATCATTTGACATTACTTGGTGGTTAGTCCTTTAATTATGCCAACTAAAGTTATTGTTAATCTCATTTGGACATTTTGATATTATTTTACAAAATTTTATACTTTGTTAATTATGCATGTGCATTTGGTGCCAAATCTTCAATAGAATATAAGACTTGGCCCTTTTCATCTTCATTAAGCATCAATGGCCATAGAGTTTCAAGCTCTCTCCATTTACTACTAAGTAAATACACATAAAGGTGGCAGACTGAGTTTGAAAACAATGTGGCCTACCTTCTCTGATATTTTGAAAGGTCCATATCTCAAGGTATACATTTTCTTCCATGGTCCATGTCAACTTTTTTTTATTAGGGTGTAACCAAAATCTATCTCTTACTTGGAAGATATTTTCAATATTGTGTTGATCATTCTACTCTCTTATTCTCAAGGCATGGGGTTACTTATCTTTTTTTGTTTTATGTTATTTGGTTGTTTGGTGCATAACATTTGGTTTCAAAGCATACGATCATTGAGTTGGCTTCTTCATGCAAGCCATCTTGGACTTTTTATTGTAATTTTTTTCTAGGAAGTTTTAGATAATAGTGGGATCCTGAGATGACATAGTGAAGTATTATCACTAAGAAAATGAGGTTATGTTTCAATAGACTTTTTAAGTTACATTCTATGGAAGTTAGAGTTTTTTACTAGTCTTAAAACTAGTCTCAAATAGGTGTTCTCAGTGAAACAATCATATATGGTTCTATAAATATTTGAATTGAGTGACACTCGTTGTATTGAACAAAGTATGAACCATAGTATTTCAATTCAAAATTTTAGAAATAACTTTCAAAATTTGAATGCATGATGATCCATAAAAGTTCACTCTCCTAAATTGGGGTGGCAGGAGGGGGAGGGATTCTCATTAATCTCAAAGGAAACATTGAAGATAGATATGCTTGGGGCCTGGGTAATAAGACAAAAAATCAAGTTGAAGCTTATGGTTTGTTTCTTAGTCTATCCTTGGCACAAAAAAAGGGCATCAGAAAGATCCAGGTCTTAGGAGACTCAATGTTGATCATAAAGAATATGAATCATAATTCATTAGCAAAAAGCATAAACCTAAATCAAATTATTAAGAGATCCCAAGGGATGATTCCCTTCTTTGATTTGGTGTCATTTTTTCATATCCTAAGAGGGAATAATCAGGAGGCAGATAAGCAAGCAAACTTGGCTTGTCAGTGGAATGCAGAAAGAAGTATATTGAATGAGGTCGAGGAAACAATATGCATTCCCTAATCTTAGTAATGGGTTTGAATTATTGGTCTAAGGATGGCATTCTTGGCTCACCCAAGTGGTTAGAAAGAAATAACAAATTGGATATCTCAAGGTTAGTTGTTCATTATATTTCCTTACCCCCCCTTCCTTCCTTCCCCTCCCCTCTTCTCATTTATCCCCTCTTCTCCCTAAAGCCCTTCACCATTCTTCATCTCATCCAATTAACCCTCCCATCCTTATCATTCCTCCTCCTCTCCATTTAGTTATGCCCCCCTTCTCCTTTTCTTTTAGCTTCCCACTCCTTGGTCCTAGTCACATCGGCTTTTTGCTTGGCCTAACATGTCCTTGCGCCTCGTGGCAATGGTTATCTCAGCTCGTTGCATCAATGTGTTTGCGTCCTTCATGATGGTACTACACTTGGGTTTGGGAGGTCTCACAATGTGAGAGCCCAACCCCCACGACATAGAATATGTTGCAAAGTTCGGTATCCCAACATAGGAGATGGCTAGTTAATGGGAGAGCATGAGGAACATTTAATCCTTTTGCTTAGAATTTACCTGGTCGCACGTGGGAGGAAGGGGAGGGTGTGGATGAAGGATGAGAAGAAGGGCAGGGAAATTATGGTGGATAGATGGGAAATTAAGGAGGAGAATTGGGATCTCATCTCAATGAGTACCAATCTCCAGTACACCATCAATATCCAAACATGCACCTTCTATTTAAGGAGTAGCGGTTTGATATGTTATTATGGTTTAAGGATAATCTTTGCTTAGGTGGTCTCTACGAAGGCTTGGCGGTTGAAGCTAGGGTTACTGAGCTTCTATTGTGGGTTTTGGGTCAAAGCATTGGCCTACAGGGGGGCCTTTGGGGGAGTTTATTGTCATAAGGGGAACTTAGGTGTTGATTTACAGAGTGTTGGTTCTCTAAGTGAGGTTAAGAATTGTGTGGATAAGTAGAGTCAGGTGGGGGAGTTGGAGCAAAACATTGCAGAAATTCTGGAGTTGGGTGTCTGTGGCATACTGGAGTTGGGAGTCTGTGGCACTCTGGAGTTGGGGGTTTGTGGCATTCTGGGAAAAATCATGAGTGTGCATAGAAATTCTACAGAGGATAGTTCTTTGTCCAGTTCCTGGGGCCACCACAGGCCTAGGACAGGGGGGTCGAGGGAGGGAAAAGCTCTGGAAGGTGGCAACAACACAAATGCCTGTAAGGATTGTGTGCAGGAGCATTTGGAGATTCAGGAAGGTTTGGAAATTCTGCATCGTTGTCTACATCAACAACAAAAGGAGGCTCTGGTCATGCAGGAGCAATAGCTGGAAAAGAAGGAGCACATCCGACAATTAGAAGACGAGGTGGATGCACTGCGGTAGAAAATTGAGCAACTGAAACTCAAGATGGAGGAGAAAAACGAGAGCAATGAAGAAGAATTCACTAGACTGGATCTAAACAGTGCAGCGCCGATGGAGGAATAATCTGTTCTCTCAATTTTTTTTTTGAAAAATGTTTTTGAATGTCAAACTATAAATGTATATATTTACTCTTACAGTTTTATCGAATGTATAGCCATAGGCTACCAAAAATGAGAAATTTTTGTAGGAAGCATGGGGAATACTCTTTAGGGAAGGGACGGGGAAAAATTGATGTCTCAGAATCCCTTAGTAGGCTTGAAAATATGATGTAAATTCTTGATTTTTCACGTGAATGGCCACGATTAAAAAAAAAAAAAAACAAACAAACAAACAAACAAGAAACAAGCAAGAAAACAAGCAAACAAACAAAAACAAGCAAACAAGCAAGCAAACAAACAAACAAACAAAAACAAAAACAAAAAAAATAAAAACAAAAATAAAACAAACAAAGAAACAAAAAAACTACCCATTCTGGTTAAAAAAAAGTTCACTCTCCTAAAAGAACCAAAATCAACGAAGGTTACCATAACCTTTTCTTGATACATCATAATTTAGTCAAACATGTGGTATTGCATAGAAGACATATTGGGCTACCACAAATCAAAATTTTAGAGTTGGGTAGGGATGTAGAAGTTGTGGAGTATATCAAGTGCAAGATTGTTTACATAAAAATCTCCAAATCAAGGTTCTCAAAAGGTATCTTAAATTGAAACTTGTGGATTTTTTTTTGAAATGTATATTTGAGGTGATTGGAAAGTGTGGTAAAAAGAAAATAGAGGATAAATTTAACTAAATATTATTTTTGGCTCATATGGGTAGAAGTGGTGGAAATAATTCTACATTTTATAAACATCTAGGGAACTCATCCATGACTTGTGAAGAATTTGAAGACTTACGAACCAAGCATCCCAATCAAGGAACCAATTTAATGAAATGGGTGATATTGTGTTGCAAAATATTTATTTAGCAAAAATATTTAAAAGGAAAATTGGATATAAAATGGAAAAGTTGATGAATCAAAAGATGGAAGTTGAAGATAAGATGGAAAAGTTGATTGATCAAAAGATGGAATGATTGCAAAATTTCATGGAAGCCATGATTTTGCATACCTTAAATGAAAGGTTCCATAAATGTGATATTGTTACCCAAGGAGTGTTGAGAAATCAATTCATGTAGGTATTAGGGTTTGATTCCTCTTTTCTTGATAAATACTTGTGATTTATGTTGCCTTCTTTTACTTCTTTATTATGTTGTTCTTCATCAAGAAATTACCAAATTAAATGCATATGAAGATCAAAATAACAAGAGATACAAGATGTAGGCACTCAGCCAAGGCAAAACAAAACCCAGTCCAACTCTTCCACTGGTAAATTCAAATCAAGGTGACGCAATCCAAGACCCCTTCGACCTAGACAAAGACCTCCTCCATTCAGCAAGTCATCCCTTCCTTTAAGTAGATGACCTCTGCCAAAGTTTCCAAGTTTCAACTCTTTAAATGCAGTTTCAATCAAAATTTTTGGCCCCAACTGCAATCCAAAAATCCTAGCAAACTTTTCACGTGAGAGAGAGAGATGCCCAAAAACTTCGCTCTCTTTTTCATCCTCTTTCTCTTTGTAGATTGAACTTGTGTGAGTCTGCTTCCAAGTGAGTCGAGTTGCCTCTATTTATACTAATTCCATAGGGTTGAATTGCCTCCAATAGAGCCAACTTGGTGAGGAGGGAAAAAATGACTATTTTGACTCAAAAATAAATTTCTTTACATGATACAAAAAGCCCAAGAAGGGTCTAATAAATATGACAATGACTCTCTTGACAAAACCTAGAAGCCTTCAGTGGAGGTTATGACCTAGAAAATAAATGAAAGAGCATGAAACCCATGCTTTAAAAATATTTTTCTTTTACAATATTTTTTTCTTTTAACAAATACAATTATGAAGATCAACACTAGTTACATTCTTCAACAAGGAGATCATGAAAATAAGGAGAAAAAAATTGTTGAACCTTGGTCATTTATGGTTAAGATTTTAACACATTTGCAGGATACAAAGATTGAATCCCAAAATCATTTGAGTATTCATCACTCCAAGATATGTATCATTAGGGGTTGAACTTAGGACCGAGGAACTCCTTAATTCCTAGGATCTATATGAGGATGCTTAATTGTAGAGGTATTATGCCATGAATATTCCAAATGAAATAGTCATTTTATCTACATCAAGTGCCAAATTTAAAAAAAAAAAATAACTCTTACATCCTTTGTAGTTAAAAATTGATCAAATTTTATGGTACCAATGGCTTTGTTAATGAAAAAGGGATTTTATTGTTGTTCCAATTTATTGATGAACCAATAACACATAATGGGGATATTGAGAGCAACACATTCTATAGTCAATCTATAAATGTTTAACAAAGAGGTTCAATTATAGAGAATATTCAACAATTTTGAATGTTTATTCCCGAAATTAAGAACATTCCAAAGGATAATTTGTTAGATATATTTATAGAAACTTTAAATTTCAACATGAGGTTCATCTCTTGGGGCCTAAATTTCTTGATCATGCTTTCAATGTGACAAGGAAAATTTAAAGTAAAAATATGGCTACTATAAGGGTGGCCACTAACAATTATAGATAACATCTTATTATGTATCCTAACCTGATCCAGGTGGCTCCAGAGACCCTCAGAGGTCAAAAAGGGCTTATAATAGCTCAAAATTCAAAGTAGTCAGATTGCTCTCGAACCAAGACCAGAGGGAAGTACTCGTTACCCTGATTCTAATGGTGCGAATGACACTCAAATCCAAGTCCTTATGGAGGAGATAGGGCTAGTCAGAGTTCAAGGTTGAATAGGCCAAGTGGCAGGGTTAATGGACCTATAAATTGCGCTGGCAGCGCTCACCAGACTCCAACCATCGGAATAGGAAAAAATGTTTCCTCTTTAAAATACCCAATGATCCTTATTTTTGTTAAAATAAAAAAATCACCTTATTGTTTAAACAAGAAACAAAAATTATAAAAAAATAGGTGGCAGGCCAAGACCCTCGCCACCTCTATCGGTAAAAAAATATATATGACACAATGTAAAAGTGTATATTTTGGGGGGCGAGCCACCCCTGGCAGTTCCATCGGCCTCGTTAAGGCACTGCCCACATATTGCTATCAGCGGTACACACCAACATTATAATAAAACAAAATGTTTGTTATATCCAACGACGAAAACCATATCATAACGAGCACCATATTTATATGGCGAATCAAAACTATATGAAAACGTGGGGTTCAATAGTATTTGAACCCCGACCTCCACGCCTTTACTTCTCTGCCTTAACCAAAGCACCAATGAGGGCGCTCTTGTAAATTCCTGCCCACCAACATCATATTAAACCTTACCTCATTCGACCATGGGGGGGAACCGACGTAAGAATGGCCGAATGGTGGAGAAAACTCGGAGAGGGGAACTTTAGGCAGTGCAAAATCATGACGCAGTTCCAGGAGGTAGATTGATGGCATGCTTTTCGAGAAGAATCTTACAGAGAATACTTTTTGATGCTTGAAAGATTGTCCGGGGAGGTAAATTTTTATTTCGTCAGAATGATATGAAGTTTACAGTCATTTTAACAAGAATTTCGCAGGGAACGCAATAGTGAAATCAAAACCATTTGAGCAACATATTTGTGGATTCTCAATAGAGCATAATCTTTAAAGGATCTTGAGGGAATCTTCTAGATTCCTTGGAGGTTGAAAATCGAGAGAGTCAGAATGCAGTTGAGTTTACACTCAAAAGTATCAGAATCTCACAAGGATCATGATGGCGAGATCAGATTTGTGATATGAGTTGCAGATCTCAGTCAACCCAGAGAACATACTCTTTGGAGAATCATGGGGAATCTAAAAGATTCCCAAAGGCCCAAATTTTGACGGTGTCGGAATTCGACAAATGGATAATCGATTTTACACCTCTCGATGACAGAAATTCATTGGTGCAGTAAGTTTTTGCAGCCGAGCCTTCCATTTTTCGACCAACTTCAGAGGTGAAGGTACACGAATTAGTCATGTTATGTTTCCTTCATAATTGATTAGATGATGTATCATGTTTGAGTGTTTGAGATCCTTGTTTGATGTTATGTGGCAGGGTCACTATTTCCACCTTATGTGAGATGTATTTAGCTTGTATTGCTATGTATTTTTGTTGAGATCCCTGTGTAACTATGTTGAAGGGATACTCATTGCCACATTATGTGAGATAATGTTAAGTTGTCATGCTGAGAGGAAGCCTTCTTGAGTGAGAATTCCTGTAAGCGAAATGTCTCATGGAGAGACAAGCCACTCTTGTTTGAAGGGGTATGTCCTTGCTATGACAAAGAGTCTTCCATGTACATCATCATCATCATTTCCAGTAGTATATGAAGCGGCCTTCACCATCTTGACACCAGGCCTAGAGACGTAGTCCACACTGGATGAACTCCGTTATCAAATGTCTCGTGTTTTGACTTGCTGATCGTTGTCATGTTTCCCCTTGCTTAAGCATGCATATGTGTTCTTTTATGCTCTTTTAAATGCAAGTCTAACAACATCACAGAAGTAAAAGATCTTGGATAATTCTGGTAGTTGAAGGATCCCAGATGAAGTTTGGTATCAGAGCGGTGTTCTTGCTGATGTGAATTGCAAGCGTGAACGACAGAATGTGCAACAATGGAGGATGAAAAAGAAATGTATGAGGCCTTCCTAAGGATGTCCAAAATGGTGGACATGATATATGAAGCTTATGAGAAGAGAATAGAGGAACGAGAGAAAGAAAGAGCAGAGTACGATGCTCCATCTACCCCTTCCAATGAACATTCATTACCTTCATCATCTTCTCATCATTCGAATGAGGAGCTCAACCAGAGCCTTCAAGAAAATAACATTGAATTGAAGATGCTTTTACGAGAAGAGAAAGAGGAGAAGCAACGATTGTAGCTTTAGTTGCGAGTCACGAAAGAGGCCTGGGAAGAATTGAAGCGCAACAACCTAAGTCTTCAAGCAGAGCATGCTGACTTAAGGAGGCTTATACAAGAAGAGAAAGAGGAGAAGTGGAGACTGCAGCTTCAACTACTAGCCATGACAGGGGCCTTGGAGAAGTTGAAGTACAACGAATACTTAAAGAAGCCATCATCACCTGTTTTAGAATCGATAGTTGAGGTAAACAATTGTGATTGTTCTTCACTTTCATCTTCACATGATGTTATTTCTGTTGGAAATATGGAGGTACCAGTTATAGGAACTGGCATGAGACTCCTTACTAAGATGGGGTACAAAGGAGGAGGACTTGGTAGTAATGGCCAAGGCATGACTCAGCCATTGGAGGTTGTACAAAGACCTCGATTCGCAGGATTGGGATACACCGAAGGAGAATGCTCAAAGGTGTCAAAAGCTTCCGAGACATTGTTGAAACCGTTAAGAAAAGAGAATGATGGTAACATGTCACCATCATCCCATGGGAGTGCACATTGCAGAGAAAGAGATGAGGCAAGATCTCATCGCCATAATGGCAGCAAAGGCATCCAAGAAAGGTATAACAAATCTCAATATTCTAGAGCTCATTTTGATTAAAAACATGTTGTTAATGATGAACATAAATCATGGCATTAAAAATCATGTAGTTTTTGTGGGTTACTTAACCATGTGATTATTGAGTGCTAGAAGAGAGTGGCAGCACGAAAGAGGATGAGGCATGAAAGGCCTTCTCCACAACAGGGAAAGAAGCAGGGTATGCAGATCTGGAGGAAGAAGACTTATTGCAGTTATTGTAACATATGTGGTCATCAAAGAGCCACATGTTGGAGGCTCCATCTAGAGCAACATCTTAAGGATAAAATGCCCGTGCATGAACCAGTTGAAAATGTTGTTCGACAAGTGAATCCGCCACTGGAAGATGAACCATTCACTTTGATAAGTGACAAATCGTTTTTCTAGCTATGTTAGCTTGTCATGGTCTTATTTTTGTAAATCATTTGTTGCAATTTAAATTGTAAAAGTGATGATGTGTTTTTCATCACTTGTTGAAGAAACAATGATGTTTTGGCCTTGTAGTGATAGTTGGGGTATTGTTTCCATTTTGATATAAACTTGACCAAAGAGTATGTGTTATAAACTCGTGGCAAGTATGGGATGCTTGGGTCATTATAGGTCATGTAAGTAAGCATGTAATTTGGAAAAGATTGTACTACAGGTTTGCAGAGGAAGCAAGTGTCGGCTCATCGCTTATGGCTTTGAAGAACAAAGGTGAAGGAGAAGGAAGGGTGACATGTCAGGATACTTGTGGTGCATACAATGTACAAGACAATTGTAAATTATGTTCATGCTTTTGGAGGACCAAAAGCTCCTCAGTGGGGAGGAATGATCCAGGTGGCTCTAGAGACCCTCAGAGGTCAAAAAGGGCTTATAATAGCTGAAAATTCAAAGTGGTCAGATTGCTCTCGAACTAGGACCAGAGAGAAGTGCTCATCGCCCTGACTCCAACAATGTGAACAACACTCAAATCCAAGTCCGTATGGAGGAGATAGGGTCAGTCAAAATTCAGGGTTGACTAGGCCAAGTGGTAGGGTTGATGGACCTACAAATTGGACTGGAAACATTTACCGGAATGGGAAAAATTGTTGCCTCTTTAAAATATCCAATGACCCTTATTTTCGTTAAAATAAAAAATCGCCCTATTGTTTAATCAAGAAACAAAAATTAAAAAAAAATAGGTGGCAGGCCATGACCCCCGCCACCTCCATCGGTCAAACAATATATATGACACAATGTAGAAGTGTTAAGTTTGGGGGCCAGACCACCCCTAGTGGTCCCACTGGCCTCGTTAAGGAACTACCCTTATATTTCTATCGGCAATACACACCAACATTATAATAAAACAAAATGTTTGTTATATCCAACAGTGGAAACCATATCATAATGAGCACCATATTTATACGGCGAATCAAACCTATATGAAAATGCGGGGGGTTGGTGGGATTTGAACCCCGACCTCCATGCCTTTACTTCTCCATGTTAACCAACGCACCAATGATGGTGCTCTTGTAAATTTTGCCCACCAACATCATATTAAACCTGACCTCATTCGACCATGGGGGGAAACCGACAGAAGAGCGGCCGAACGGTGGATAAAAATAGGATAGGGGAACTTTGAGCAATGCAGAACCATGACGCAGTTTCAGGAGGCAGATTGATGGCACACTTTTCGAGATGAATCTTACAGAGAATACTTTTTTATGCCTGAAAGATTCTCCGGGGAGGTAAATTTTCCTTTCGTCAAAATGATATGAAGTTTATAGTCATTTTAACCAGAATTTCACAGGGAACACGATGGTTAAATCAGAATCACCATTTGAGTAGCGGATTTGTAGATTCCCAGCAGAGCATAATCTTTAAAGAATCTTGAGGGAATCTTTTAGATTCCTTGGAGGTTGAAAATCGATAGAGTTAGAATACAGCCGAGTTTACACTCAAAAGTCTCAAAATATCGCAAGGATCATGATGGCAAGATCAGATTTGTGATATGAGTTGCAGATCTCCAGTCAACCCAGAGAACATAATCTTTGGAGAATCACGAGGAATCTAAAAGATTCCCAAAGGCCCAGATTTTGACGGTGTCAGAATTCGACAAATGGATAATCAATTTTGCACCTCTCGATGACAGAAATTCAATGGAGTAGTCAGTTTTTGTAGCTGAGCCTTCCATTTTTTTGCCAACTTCAGAGGTGAAGGTACATGAATCAATCATGTTAAGTTTCCTTCATAATTGCTTAGATGATGTATCATGTTTGAGATCCTTGTTTGATGTTATGTGTCGGGATCATTATTTCCACCTTATGTGAGATGTATTTAGCTTGTATGCTATGTATTGTTGTTGAGATCCATGTGTAACTATGTTTAGAGGATACTCATTGCCACGTTGCGTGAGATAATGTTAAGTTGTCATGCTGAGAGGAAGCCTTCTTGAGTGAGAATTCCTGTAAGCGGAATGTCTCGTGGAGAGACAAGCCACTCTTGTTTGAGGGTGTATGTCCTTGCTATGAAAAATAGTCTTCCATGTACATCATCATCATTTCTAGCAGTATATGAAGCGACCTCCACCATCTTGACACCGACCTCGAAGACGTAGTCCACACTGGACGAACTCCGTTATCAAATGTCTCGTGTTTTGACTTGCTGATCGTTGTCATGTTTCCCCTTGCTTAAGCATGCATATGTGTTCTTTTATGCTCTTTTAAATGCAATTCTAACAACATCACAAAAGTAAAAGATCTTGGATAATTACGGTAGCTGAAGGATCCCAGATCATAACCTCACTCAACCTACATGGTTGACACCTCAACAAATGGATAAAAGAGGAGAAAAGGAGCATTGTTCCAATTATGATAACAAGTATAGTATGGGACATAGTTCCAATGAGAGGAAATTATTCTACATGGATTATGAAGTGGAAGAAAATCAAGAACTAGAACCATGGCATGATTTAGAACTAGAAGAGTCTACCCCAACCATATCTTAGCATGCATTGGTTGGCATCAACACTCTTCAAACTCTTAAGATAGAAGGATACATCAAAATAAAAAGGTGAGAGTGTTGATTGATTATGGTGGTACCCATAACATCATTAACTAAAAATTAGCCAAACTTCTTAATTGCTTTATATTTCGAGCACTAGAGTTTCAGTAATGACTATAGATGGAGGTACCATGAATTGTTCAATGAAGTTCCACAACATGAAGCTCACTATGGGGTATTATTTATTGGATAATATGATGATTGAAATTAAAATGGGTGGCATTTATGTTGTATTATGAATCTAATAGTTGCAATCATTGGAATATTGGCTCTTAATTTTCAAGATCTTTTCATGATATTTTTCTTGGAAGGAAATGAAATTGAACTCATAGGTATCCAAGGGCAACCCTCTAAAGTGACAAGTTCTAACAATAAAAAATTGCTAAAGGGGGACACCATGGTGTACGTGCATGATCGAGGAGCATCTTACTTCCGAAGTCAAAACACATTTTCACTGGATTTAGAAGTCTTTCATTTACCAAGGTAGTTGGTTCCCTAATTGGGTGTTATTGTTTATTAAATTAAATTTTCTATGTTTTAATTTAAATATGATTAGGATTATAATAAGATATCTCCTAAGGGAGGATCTCAATAGTATTTGAAATAGTTAGGGAGATTCGACGATCGTTGGATTTCCTGAAAGACTTGTGGATCTGGAGATCTTAAAGATAGGGGTTTGTTGAAGGTTTTGTGTATTTGAACCAATTGTATTTCATATTATTCTTGTATGTAATTATGAAAAAATAAGAGTTGAGGATAGGAAGAGGAGAAAAATTGTAGAATGTGAAGTGTGGCCAATTGAAGGTAAATCAGGCCAAAGGAGTAGGTAAATTATAGAAATTGCAAGAAATTTGCGACTGCTAATGAAATCAAACTGAAATCAAGAGACAATAATTTATTCTACTATTTTGCGGAAAGGAAAACACATGATAGAAACACATGCAACCATCAAAACACAAAGAACACAATTATTTTACAGGGGGACCCAACTCAGAAAAATCCCTCCGATTCTTTGCATTAACTTAGATGAGAAAGAGAAACACTTACAATGTCTTGCTTCAACCCTGAAGCACACCCTACACTGTAAAACTATTCTCCTGCTTCCTAACCAGCTCTGGCCAACACTTAGCCAATTCAAGCCTCAACCAACCTCCTACTTCCTTGCGCAATCCTGGAGGAATTAAGCTCCTAAATAATATGGAAATTCCTTATTTCCTTGCGCAAATCCATGTGGAATTGATCACCTGCTCAGTACAAAATAACTATACACTCAACAGTATACAATTATAAATACAAATGTGCCTTTTCCATCCACTCAACTAGGCAATTCGAATTCCATGCATGAATGGGTTTATTTTTAGTTAATTAACTAGTTAATTGAGAGATCAATGACTTAACAATAGTCATTACTACTCAAATGACTCAATTAATGACTAGAGCTTAGTTAACTAAGTTCAACTAACAATAACTCAACTAGATTGCTAGATCTTAGCAATCAACTCATGCACAACTCTACTTCTAGCCTACAAACTCAAATTTACTGACTTAAATTGTAGACAAGGCCATGTCACTATAGTTAACTACAATCCAACGGTCATCCTGTTAATGTGGAAAATCAAATTTATCCATTTGACTAAGGCATTAGTCAAATGAAGACTTTTCTTGTTACAATTTCAACATAAATTAGAATGAGTTTCTAAGTAGATGTATGTACAGATTTTATTAAGTGGAATAAAGTTCCATATATTTGTGTATGATTACTTGTAGAATTCTAGTTTGTGTGTAAATATGAAGCAAGAGAAGATTGATCTTCGTATCGAGAGAGGAAAAATTAAACAACCAAACTGAGGATGAGTTCGTTGAAGAATGCACCCTACATGGACCAATATTGTTTGTGTTGAACAATATCGCAGATCTAAGGTTGGTAGGATTGTTAGTAGGCATATTGGTTGGAATCTATTTTGAACTTTCTTTGGCGAGTCCATAGTTCATAAATACAGTATTTTGTAGTGAACAAATAGTGACAATGTTTTGTGATCAGTGAAGGGATACATTTTTTAGAATTTGAGTCATGTTGGTTGAATAGTGTGGGCACAAGATTGATTCATGGTTGATTGTCATTCTTTTATTGCTTAGGATTCATATCTTGATGATGCGTGGACAATAGGCACACTTGGGCATTGCTATGTATGGGCATAGCATTAAAAGTATGGGAAGAAAACAAACCAGTCAATGAACTATCATCCATGGTGTAATAAATTGGAGAGTTACGTAATTCTACATAAGTCACCTTTAGAGATAACAACTGTGAGAGTTAAGTGGATTGTTAGATGAAATCCCCTTACATCACAAGTGACAAAGAGGAAACTGTGAAAATAAAGTAACACATCTGAAATAGGATAGGAAGAATGAAGGATGAGGTGAAGACCCAATAGACGAGATATTATGGCACACATTCTCCAAAAAAGGAAGAAATTCGCACAGTAATAATATAATGAGTTGAAGTTGATCAACAAAGAAGAGTTAATTCAATCCTTTAGAAAAAAGGGAAAAGGTGAAGGGGTGAAGTTAGTGAGGGGAAAATACGATGACTTTAAAAAAGTCATGAGCAATTTGGTGATCACATCATAATTTTTGGAATATTAACAAGTTTGTATTGCATCGAGTGGTATCAGAGTAGGAGCTTTCCTCCCGTAGAGAAAAGCGAGAATATTGTTGCAACATATCAACACAAGGACCCATTTTTGGATGCATTCTCCCAGCTCATGGTCATGTGTGTGCCAAAAACATAGTATTTGTTTGTGCCTAAGAAAAAGGAATTTGGGGAAAAAGCTTTGTGGCATTATCAAATGAGAATCTGCAAGGGGTGTTCCACTGAAGGTTACAGAATCAAGAAAAAACAAGGGATTGAAGGTTGGGTTAGAATTACAAAGGTCTAACCTATAACGATGTCATAAATTCCAGCACAAGTTTTCACATTGCAAAGCTAAGAAAATGCAAAGGAAATAAAATGATTTTATTTATTTTTTTTTGTGTGTCAAATAAGGGTGATTCGACAGTGGAATGTGAAGATCATATATTGTTCAAGAAAATTGAGAAACTTAAGTTGCTTCCTCAAGTTATTCCAATAACCGATGGTCACAAGTCCCTTCTTGTGCGAGAACCAAAGTGATGATCTCAATGTTTGTTTGCAAATTACGATGAACCTTTGGCAACTTGAAGGATCATCATGTTGTCGCAACATGAAGAAAATTGCGTGAAGATAGGTGTTGATTGATCCATCACAAAGATTATTTGGAAACCGCGACCGAGAATTATCATCAAGTAGAAACTCTGAATTGAAAAATTGATACATTGACACTTTAGTTCTGTGTTGCTTGTGTCTTCCATCGCAATAAGGAAGATATTGTCTATGATCAACGTGACAATGAATGATATCATTGGCAGGATGATACATTGCAGAGTTGAAGGGGTCGTATTATTGTCTAGTCAAAGTTTTCCCGCGAGGCCTAAATCATAAAGAACATAAAGAGTGAGGAAATAAGTTTCTTGTTGAAACGAAAAAGGGAATAAAAGTCTGCGTGCACATAAAATAAAGGATATATGCGTTGGGAAAAGTGCACGTGCAACAAATCTTATGTGATGTGAATGTTGATTGTAGACTGAAGAGTAAATTGCTTCGTGGTCGCAAAATTATAGTATAAAAAAGAAGAGGTTTTCTCTAATTGTATTGCTTAATTCACAGGGACGAATCAGTATAGTGGCCTCTGCGTTTGTATTCTAGTTGAAAGGAAAATGGTCTGCAAAACCACCATCCTAGCAAGAAACGCCTTGCGATTCAAATTATTTGAGAATAGAACCACTATGGGGTGGGTTCTTTGATGGAAAAAAGTATTTATTGATGAATCTTAATATTTGTTCCAGTTGATTGGTTTGGTTTGTGTTGAATGAGAGATTAAAATCACCTTTTTAGTCAATAAAAACATTTGGAAGTGTTGCAGGGAATATCGCAGGACTATTGACCAGTTCGTTGGAAGATATGCCTAGCACAATTAAAGGTAATCATTTTTATATGACCATTTGGTGCATTCTTGAGAAAAGGGAGTAGGTGCACTCTTGGAGCAGTGGAGAAAAAAAACCCAGGAATAAGTTTTGGAGGATGATAGTTCTTGGAAAGGTAAAACTTTGCAAATTCACAGATTAAGGAAGCAAAGGTGATCATAGGAAGCGAGAGAGATAGTGTGCTCTTAAGGTTAGTTGGTTAAAAGAGTACCAAATAAATTTACTTTTGACGAAGAACTTCCTTTGAAAAATACACATGAATTGGGAAGATTGCTAATTGGTGTAGATTCAGATATTTCTTTGTTGACTCTGGTCTTGAAGAAGTATTTTTACAAGTCACATAAGAAAGATGAGAAATAGTCATACAATAAAGAAGTTATGGTAGAGAAAACGGTGACAACCATATAAAAATGAAGCTATGGCAAGAGAAAGAGGAAGTAACCAAATAATTCAAGCAAGGATTGTGACAGAACCAATAATAGCAAGATGAGATTACTAATATGAGGAAAATAGAGTTCTCAAGAGGAGTGAGCAGATGAAGAAGCCAAACAACTTTGAAAGTTGAGGTGAAGACGCGCTCAGAGAAAGAAGGAGAAGAGGTTCTACTGTAGGGAACTAGAAGGAGGGAAAATTACAACAAGTAGAGGTTGGGTAGAATTTGCTAAGGTAGTTCCACAGTGAGTATGGGTATAATCATGTAGAAGAAAAAAGAAAACACCAAGAGGGGGACTTTGTATTGGTAGTAAGAAACAGGCTTGTTACAGAGAAGGAGATAGGCTTCTTGCAACTCACAGGTGAACAGTGAGAGTTCACAAGAAGTGAAGATGGCTTTTGGTAGTCACATGCAAGGTTCAAGAGGAAGTCACAATGAGAGAGGAAATAATGAAAATGTAATTGTAATTAAAAGAAGAATGACTGCAGAAGAAAGAAAGAGAGAATTGGCTTAATTGAGAGAATAATTTGATAAATTGAAACAATAGTATGAAGAATGGGAGAAGAAACAATGTTATGGTTATATATTGCAGAAGAAAAAGATAAGATGGCCTTCTTTGCAAACAAAGTTAAGACAAAGAAAGTATAACAGGTTGAAAGAGGAACTCAAAGCAGTTGAGTTTGAAAGAGATGTGTTCTTTGGTGCAAAAGGAGCTAGACATATTGAAGAGAAATTTATAAACAATCTGAAGGGAGAGGAAGAGACAACTGAAGCCTTGGAAAAAGAAGAATCTTATATTTTTTAATTTGATATTTTGTGTATGTTTGCAAGTTTGACAAGTGGTGATCAATACTTAACTGATGTATTTATGTAGGCTAATAAAGAAATGGAACTTCTCGAAGAGATGGCTGTAATGGAGCAATTTTGTGAGCAAGTGTTTGTTCACTATGAAGATGGTGAATTTAACAAGGAAGTTGTTATGACAAAGGAAAGTGAAGCAAAATAGTTCGTAATTTTTGTTCCATCATCATCTTATGAATATTATGCAAGTTAAAAAGATGAAGCAGCATCAAGAGATGGAAAATTACTCCATGAAGACAAGCTTGAGGAAATTTTAATATCAATTAAAAGTCTCATGATAGAGGAGAAAAGAAAAAACGAAGATAAGGTAGAACTTTTGAAAGAAGGGCTGATATGAGATTCAAACAGTGAAAGTGGATGGAAGACACTAAGGCAATTCAAGGTGATTTTGATGAATTGTTTGAAAACCAATAGTTGCATATTTAACTAACAAAAACAAAGTTGGAGAAAAAGGAACTTATGTTCAGAGACAATGAGAAAGCAATTGCAATATGTGACCAACAAGTTAATAAGAGTTTTACCACTCTCATGACATAGGAATATATGAAGCAACAAGAGGACAACAACAACAGTGTAGATTAGCCAAAAACGGACGTTGATATAGTGATTGAAGAAGTGTGGATACTGATGAGGAAACCACCCAGGAAGAGGTACGACAAAAGAATGAGGACAACCAACAAGGAAATGCAGTTGATCGAAGAAGTTTGTATTAGCAGGGCGAATGGGTAGCAACAACATAAAATATGGAAGCCTGGAGGACAAAAGGCAACAATACAACATCAACACAACAAACAAAAGGATAGACTACAGACGAAAGTTTTTGATCCAGGAGGACTTTCAGCAACAATAAAAACACATGGTTTAGAGACCATGCAATTTTTTTCACCTTAGGAGTATGATGCAAGAGTACCTTACTTCTGAAGTCAAAACACATTTTGACTGGATTTAGAAGTCTTCCGTTTACCAAGGGAGTTGGTTCCCTAATTGAGTGTTATTGCTTATTATATTGTATTTCCTATGTTTTAAGTGAAATATGATTAGGATTGTAATAAGATATCTCCTTACGAGAGACCTTGGGAATATTTGAAATAGTTAGAGAGATTTGAGGTTAGTTGGACTTCTTGAAAATTTGTGGATCTAGAGATCCTAAAGATAGGAGTTTGTTGAAGGTTTTGTGGATCTGAACCAATTGTAGTTCAGATTCTTCTTGTATGTAATTATGAAAAAATAAGAGTTGAAGATAGGAAGGGGAGAAAAAATGTGGAATGTGAAGTGTGGCCAATTCAAGGTAGATAAGGCCAAAAGAGTAGATAGATTAGAATGAGTTTGTAAGTAGATGTGTGTATAAATTTTATTAAGTGGAATAAAGTTTTATATGTTTTGTGTATGAATTGTATGTGTGTATGATTACTTGTAGAAATTTGGTCTGTGTGTAAATCTGAAGCGAGAAAATATTGATCTATGTATTGAGAGAGGTGAAATTAAACAACCAAACCCAGGATGAGCTCATTGAAGAATGCACCCTGCATGGACCAATATTGTTTGTGTTGAGAAATATTGCAGATCTGATGTTAGTATGATTGTTAGTAGGGCATATTGGTTGGAATATATGTTGAACTTGCTTTCACATGTCCATAGTTCATAAATACAGTATTTTGTATTAAATAAATAGTGGCAACACCTTGTGATCAGTTATGGGATTACATTTTTTAGAATCAGAGCCATGTTGGTTGAATAGCATGGGCATAAGATCAATTCATGGTTGATTTTTAGCTTTTTATTGCTTGGAATTAGTATCTTGGTGATGTGTAGACAATAGGCACACTTAGGTGTTGCTCTGTATGGACATAGCATTAAAAGTATGGGAAGAAAAAAACCAGTAAATGAACTATCGTCCATAGTGTAATAAATTGGAGAGCTTAGTAATTCTGCATAAGTCACATTCAGAGACAACAACCGCGAGAGTTATTTGGGATTATTAGATGAGATTCCCTCACATTGCAAGTGACCAAGAGGAAACTGTGAAAATAAATGAACACATTCAGATTAGGACAGGAAGAATGAAGGATGAGGTGAAGACCCAATAGACGAGAGATTGTGGAACACATTCTCTAGAAAAGGAAGAAATTTGTGTAGTAATAAGAGAATGAGTTGAAGCTGATCGACGAAGGAGAGTTATCCTTCATAAAAAAGGGAAAAGATGAAGTGGTGAAGCTAGTGAGGGGAAAATGCGATGACTTTAAACAGGTCGAGAGAAATTTGGTGATTGCATCATAATTTTTGGAATATTAACAGGTCTATATTGCATCAGTGCAAATTGTGCTCACTATATGTTCAAACATCTAGACCCTCTGTTCCTATGGATCTCCAAATTTTTTTTGGCAATCTTTCCAAGGTATCTAGAGAGATGCCTAAAGGTCTTCCACTTACTTGAGACAATAACACATGATATTCATTTGCATCAAGAAAATGTAACACCTAATATTAGATATTACAAGAACCCAAGTACACAAAATAGTGAAATTAATCATATAATTCAAGAGATTTTAGAGGCCAACATCATTCAACTTAGCCAAAGTTCTTCCTCTTCACTAATGGTTGTAGTGTCCTATCTAGGGTGCTAGACTAGGCTATATTTATTATCGACCAGGGTGCGTAGACTTAGAGGCATGCGTCTAAAGTATATAGACATAAAGGATCATTAGCTAAGTCTAATCTACCTAGTTACAACACTGTCATTCAATTCAAAAACGTTGTGTATCACTGTAAACCAAGATTTTAATCCCCTTACAGAGACACCATGCATAAAACCCCTGTTCAGCAATTACTCAGCATTCATTAACATTCATACAAGATAAAAATATATGGAAATCGTAAGCATAAGAGTTCATGACATTGCTTTACAAGACAACAAGGGATCGAATCCCTTACAGGATACGGTTCACGATCTCAGTGATGATCTATTCAAGCATGATCATAAACATAAATCATACGCATATCATAAACATAAACCAATTCTAATCACTGTGCATATTTAATACCCTAAGATGTAAATGAAAGAAAACAACAGTATACCACGTTAACGCAGGGCCTGTCTGCATTCCAGAGGTATACTGGATTGTTATCACGCAATTATCAAATCAATGCAAGAGATCGTGACTGCAACGATGTCCTTGATATTAAATTCAAAACTCTGTTTTCAAAATGAAACAACGATGGTGATAAACTGACTGACCATCCGGAACTGTCTTTACATATGGTTCTACAACCCTCGAAAACGAATGTACATTCATGAGCAGGTTGTTGCCGCTTTTACCATGTCGTGATTTTTGAAAATGTTTCTATCCTAAACTGATTTCAAAAAGGAAACAAAACTAAATCAATTTAGAATGCTGTGCTGTTGCTGCCTTTGTCGCCAACATGCCATAGTTTGACCTTCGTTGACCGCGCATGTAGGAGGATCGATTCTGCTTGGGGATAGGTATTCGTCCATGCTTGGACATTCTGCTTTTCATCCCTACCCTTCGCTCTAGCCTAGCTGTCATGCCACATGTCAAACAATAAACCAATTACAGGATGTTGGAACTTCCTGTAGCC